>JACATO010000959.1:0-216039 GCA_018389105.1 Nautilus pompilius | reverse complement strand
TCCTGTAGGGAAGATGGTCACCGAACAGCGTCACGTGTTTTCAAGTTGGAGGATCGAAGCTGTTGAGAGTGGTGCACTCCACTTGTCAGACGATCGATCTCCAGCCAGACGTCTGCAGTGCTTCGGGCTGATGAACGCTTTCCCTAGACTGGAGGTTTTCAATATGATCTCCCAGGCAGTCGGGCTCATCCATCCGTCAGTATGGACCCGACGGAACCTTACTCTATCCCAGAGAGCCCACGTGGTCGGAACAAGAGTCCACCCGCTTTGATGTAAAATTATGAAGCCGGCTTAGGAATTTTTACTAGGCTCTTTCATATATCCTTATGATATCATATTTACCATCTGATACTGTCTGGACAAGGTCCACCATTGTTAAGTCCTGCTCTGAAAAATACCTTAGGTCTAGTTAACATGCTCTGTGTAAAGTACCTGGTGTTTTCTATAATTCATAATTATTGTACTAAAGGAAGAACGTAACAGCTTCACAATCTATCAGAACCGCTGTTCTGCCTCCATGTTTAAAATGGTCGAGTGTTTACCGTTTATTTTCAAATGTAGATCGCTTGTGTAAATTACCGTAACATTAACATCATCTCGCGGTCTGGCACCATTCGTAGTTTATATGGGGACAGTTACTTATAGCGATTAGAAATTGGTCTTTGTTTTCCGTTTTAATTTCTCATGCCGCGAGTAAACTTTCTGAAGGAAACCTTACCATTTCCACGTCCGCTTCATGCAAATTATAATATTAAGAGATACAAACGTGAGATTCTCGTTATGTACAAAGAAGGATATTAGAATTGCATGTATTAAATAAGGTAAGGTTAGTCACCTCTGGTAATTATCTAGAAGTGAAGTTGTACTATGAAATATTTATTTTGAGAGATTTTATTTACGAAAGTTTGATTGAAGATCGATATTCTACATATCATTTGTTTTTTACACGTTGAAAAAATTATCTTCGATAACAAAGATTCTTTTAGGGTTTACTCAGTTTATTTAGGTGTTTTGAGTTATTACAATTTATTTCTGTAAGTGCATTGTACTTTCGAAACTTGTTATTTCTTTCTTTTTCGCACCAATAAATAACCGTAATAAATATACCAATGTAGCTCTAATCATCATTTGGGAAATAGCATCTGATTTTATTTGTCTTATTTTTCAGACTGTGGACTCAGTAAGAAAAAGCCGGAGTGTTTACCGAAAAGTGACTGCTTTGAAAATGAATATCATGTTCACCCTAAATGCCCAAAAAATAAGTACTGCTGTATTATAAGGAAGGTAGAGATACATCTTAATGTTTGTATATATATATTTTTTTTATGTCTGTCTATTCTTTTTTATAGAAATACTGGAAAGATCAATTTTCAAATGCAGATAATCTACACGAAAAGTAAAATTTCAATTGTTTGTTAACTAAGTGTCAACTTAAATCTATAATCCTATATTTAAAAATGTTTACCTTGTTAAACTTTCTTTTACGATTCTTGAAATATCATTTCTTATGTTTGGTGTAACTGCAATGAAGTCATTTGATAGCTTTGATCGACCATCAAAGTTTGTCTACAATATGAGGTTTCAAAGTTTGAATAAATTAAAGTAAATTCTAGAATTTGACCTTTTTGCCCATAAACTGTAAAATGAGTCGATCTCTCTTTCGGTTAAATAAATGAAGTTGTCTAAATATGAAAACACCTTTTCATATAAAATCTTGGTAAATGGGAATCTGTTTATTCTGAGTTTCCATAGCAAAGACTTGAGTAACATCTATTTCCAGTAATTCACTGCCCTCCATAAAGATTCTATTGATTACCTGTTGCATTCAAAAACGTGTTTTCTTACTTAATTAAAATGGTCCAACATTCGGAGTCTATCAAAAGAAACCGCTGTTATTGAATGCTAATCTTAATTTAAATGGACGTTCACTATCACACTATATACCAAACATCAGGCGATATAACTAACCCTTAGCTTTGTCGGTATCGCTTCCAGTTCTTGGAATAATTTGGAACCGGAAAATGAATTCTTATTTTTGTTCATAGGGAAACCTCGGTGTTATCGTGTTCGGGCGATATCGTTTATTAATGTAAATTTGAATAATTTTTAGCTCATTCTGTACTACGGGTTAAATGGTAAGATACTTAATTAATGATGTCTCCTGCTGCTTTAGTTGGTAGATATAATTGACTCTTCAATCAGAATTCTTTAAGAAGCAAAGCCACGCGCCATTACTGTCTTCATAACGTAGTAACTTTCAATCCGAGACTGTAGAGAAAGGGAGATTACTCGTGTGGCGTGAAAATACAATTCATAAAATTGATTCTACTGATTTAACTCTGAATTTAAGGAGATGAACGATGAAGTATTAAGACAAAGTGGCAACACATTCTACAGAGGTGCATATATTATAGAAAGGTTTACACTGAAAAAGATGTCTATCCAACGCAATCGGCGAAGTCCAAACAAACATATCATTTTTCTCGAAAAGAATCAAAGAATCGAAGAACTTGAGAGAAATATGGATGTTGGAGTCTTTTAATACCTGTGTTGGAACTTCATCTTTTTAAGAAAAAGAAAAAGAGTAAAGCAATATGTACAAACTAATAAAAAACATCTATCGAAATAATACAATATAGTAATTAATTACAAATTAGTATTATGAACATTATTGAAAAAAATGCTCCGATATTTTAGGACAGTTATTCAACTGAAATGGTAAAATTATAATTAAAATCATTGCTCATATTGTAATTATTGTTTGCAAATAATCAATATTTTTCCAATTAAATAATATGTTGTTATAGGTAAGAATGTTCTATTATACTAAGTGAGAAGAGATGAAACTGCATCAAAATATAAAGTAATCAATTTATAACATTGTTATAGTTGTTAATTTTGCTGCTATTTCAATTAATTTGTTTTATATACATATATATTTATTAAAGAATTTGGAGAAATAGAAAATAATATTTTACATTCAATTTGTACGTTAAACGAATGAGGTCGCTTCTAACTCTACCTAAACCTAATTTAGTGTCTTCCACTATCAACATGTAAATTTGTGCACGCTTTAATTTAAACCTGTTTATTATTTTATGGTTCTAACAAAATATACGTTAAAATTATCTAAAATGTTTCTTTTACAGGGTAAAGATTGGCAGGAATCGTCTATCCTGTTTCTTCAGCGTTTATTGTCAATTCTTGAAGATGTATATCTGTGGTATATATTCTGGAGATTTTGTTATGTATCACCACAGAAAGACAAAGAATAAAAATTATAATATACTGATTTAATTTTTGAAATAATATACGAATACTTACAATAGCTTATTGTATGAGTTTTCTTCTTGTTGGATCATCAAAGATATTATGTCTTATATAAGACAAGACGTCTTCCTGAATCTTCTATCGAAGAAGCTGAGTTCTAATTGTCTATCAGTTGAAATATTCACATAGATTATCTAATGTTTTACGATTACTTTAAAATCGTGAAAATTATTCATATTTCAAATTAAGTTTTCAGAAATCTATTTAAAATAGAATCTGAATCCTCTTGTTACACTTAATATGGAGAAAACATAGCAGCGTCATAATTAGATTAGAAAGAAAGCAACAACGAGAAGCTGAGAATAAGAAAAATGTCACCTGACAAGGAATTTCGGCTGCTAATTTGTCTGTTGTGTGTGGTGTCTATGAGAGGTGAACCCTGTTTGTACCTCACGGAAACAGACCTCAGAAGAGAATAAGATAATCAAACAATATTTTCCGAAGACCTGCAGAGATAGAAATATTTATTTGTGTTTATTGTTTAAACGAAATGTTCACAAATCTTTTGTCAAAATAAAATTCTTCAAGCCTTAAAGTTCGATGCCCTTTGTAACTTTTAGGAATCAACTAATTATCCGCTTACCATAGATTAATTTTTAATAGAATTTATCTTCCCAATATTTAAGGTAATATCTTTTAAATTATAATATCAACATTTTACAAAATAGATTTTGGCAGATAATTTATCTATAATCTATAATAGTAAATTTGACCATCTTTTTCTTTTTTCACTACATCGATCACAAAAATTCCTACATCCTTCCCATTAATAATCAATTTCGTACGATTCTGGGAAACAATCCTTTCTTCCTCAGTGATAGCTTGAGATTTTTCGCTGCTTACGTTGTAGAAGAGATAGACGCCATCACAGAAAATACCTAGGTAATTCGTATTGTCTGACGACCAGCGCACCCGATAGTGATGCTCTGTTTCACAATTCTCCAATTTGTCAACTTCCCTTGTTTTCACTCTTACGACGGCGATAACCAAAGTGACAATAATAATCCTGCTGTTTATTCTCCATCTAATAAATCTATACACCCACCTTGCGTGTGCAAATCAGCATCACTTGTTGGTATATAAACCTTCTACGAACCTAATTAGAGACAACCTGTATTGTCTTCCAATCAGTTTCTCTTGACTGTTTGATGATGAATCGCCAATTATTTCCATTTGATTTCATTATAACGAACCTCTTTGTTTCACACCCTATAAAACGGCGACTACTCTTTTTCCTAAGAGAATGAGTCAGGATGAACAAAATGGCGCCATCTTTATTTAGGGGTCGGGTTCAAATGCCCGTTTTCATTGTGTTCTCCAGAAGCCGGTGGCAAAACCCTTATTACTATCACTATCCCGATAGATAATAATACAGATCTGGGGCTACTATTACATTCCTTTGATTAATGCTAATAGTAATAATGAAAGACTTTGCACACAGTTGTTATTATCACTTTATTAATGTTCTGCTTAACAAGAACAGGATGCTGTGTTGCCAGTAAAGTAGAAGGGGCCAGCTCCTTTCCTACCACCCAAGTTAAAAAAATCTGGTTGATTTGTATTGCAGATTCTTTACATGTTTTTAAATAGCTGGCGAACAAAGTACCTCCTCCACGATACAGATTAGATGGGAACTCCACATATGAAAATACAGACAACCTGATGAAACAAAAGTCTCAATAAATTCAACTTTCCTCATTTTCCAGCAGGTGGCGCCACACAGCAAAGAAAGTCACCTTCACACACTTCTGAAGAGAATTCATTGGTTGTATACGTACATCCGTCTTTTGGCAGACAGATGAGATTAACACCATTTGGGTGATTCCCACAAACTGTTAAAGCAAACAACATATGATAATTACTAGATGGTGGTAAAATCAGCTCATCATAAATGCACATATTATAAAAAATCAACCTAATTTGATGCTTGTAAGAATCACTCTCCAAAAACCATAACAACAGAGGTGTGTAAAAATTAATTACTTCCAGTTTATCTTTCTTTGTCTCCAGTTAATTCAATGTACTACATTCTAATTTGAATATAATCGTGTTTCCTGATAGGGGCATTTACACAAACAAATATAAGGGCCCCTACTAACGAGAAGAGATAAGGGCCATCCTCACAGGATATTTAAATGAACCTGGTGGATTAAACAGGACGACAAAACGGAATTCTGAATACCTGCAGGTCATAGTTTCCTGTTGAACGCTAAACATGAAATATTGCGACAGCTGAAGGTCACGAAACAGAGCGACCGTTGTAGAGGCTGTAGATTTTAACGATGGAGGTAAGGGTGAGGAAAGGAAAGGATAACCTGGACAAACCATCTGTCAGCTACACCTGCCAACGAGGAACCGCCTGCTGGTCGTTGTGGGGTATCCACATCAAGTTCAATGAGACGGAATGCGAGGCCTTTATATTGTGGGACGGATGACCATCAACGGCGGACCTGCAGCGCTGCTATGTTCAGGGAGGAGGAAATGAACGAGAACCAACAGGAAATAAGAAACGAAAAAACAGGTAGACGACATAAACGGACATCACCTGTGCAAGACGCAAACCCCATCTCCCAGCAAGCAAAGCATCACATTTCGCCATCCTACGCATAGAATGATTTTTATTAAATAAGTATACGTTTTTTATTCCTACAATTACCCTCATTAACCTTTCCATTTCGGATCATCTTCACCCGTTAAATAACGAAGGGACCTTAAGTTTTAAGTAAAATAAAGGTTCGTATTTAATTTATTCAAATGAAAATATCAACCGAAAATTCCAGTGACGACATACCTCCATATTTAGGATACTTGGTACATTGATGAGACACCGTAGCCAGGTAAAACAGAATGAAAATAACGATGACCTTCTGCTGCATCATGGGTTCAGAAGCGGCCGACAGATGTTAATTTGTTTCAATACCGAGATACTGAAAACTGCCGTCGGAACGACGATTATATGTAGGAAGGTAATAAATAATTCATCATATGTTAATCCAAGGCCATTAATTACCACCTGGAATAGATAGATTTGGATTTTTGACAACAAATGAAAACTGGCGAATAAATTAATTTTGAAGAATATTATAACAAACATTATTTACCATAAAAGAAGGTAAACAAGTTCAGGGGATGGAGATCGGGGAAAGATAGTTGGTACAGGAGTAAGTTGTTGCAGCAGCCACCATTTCTAATTATATTTTGCTTATATGATTTTGATGCTCAGTAACCGAAAAAGAGCCAACAGCAGAATATCGTTTATTGCCAGTAAAACGAAAGTTTAGCCCCTCTCTCCATACACATTTAATCTTGGACTCTTGACTAGAAAGGACAGTTCACAGAGTCTTGGTCGATTAAAGATGTCATCCTAGGGTCAATCGTAAGAGTTTGGCTTGTTTCATAATCTAATCGGAAAATATAAACCTACCTCTATCACTTATCCCGATGTCATGTACTGTTGGTTTGTGCTCCTTGACACCACGTGACACTATGTAGATAACGGGATACATACCTTTCCCCAGAGGGAATCTAATGTAATTTGTGACTGGTCGCCCTCGTGACGATATTATTATTATCACTTTCACTTTCTCTCAAAAAAGATTCATCGTAATGTCAAATGATCTGTGATAACAAGTTACAACGTTTGGATGTTTATTGAATTTTCCTGTTATCACCTGCTGGCAATGAATCGTATCTAGGTTTTCCTGCCAATTCAACTACCGATATATCTGATCAATAAATGAAGATAAATAATGAATATTGTCAACATAGGCAAAGATGCCCAGTTATCTTCCAGGAAAAGAGGATCGATTTACTCTGTACTAATCACCTGACTGATGTCCTCAGCTTTCAGAATTTTTCTTTCTCACGGGTTTTACGGTTTCGAATCAGCAAATTTCTATTTATCGATAAATCTCCATGGAAACCGAAATTAAAGGGAGGCATCAAAGTGACTTCACACAGATAATTCTGTCCCTGTCTCAGTCTGACGTCATGACCGCCTCCGCCTCTACCGTCAGTTTACCCGTGCATGGATCTCTCGGTAGACTCCTGTCTCTGTCTCCATTGTCTTTGATCAAGCGAGCTACAGGAGAGAAACAAAGACAGATATTGATAGGTAGGTAGAGATAAACACACGAGGAGAGATTCCTGGTATATGGTGGCCATGGCAGCTTGGAATATTTTAAGGCAAAAGCCTTCCTAACACAGCTAGATCTCTGAAGACAAGACAGCAGCAGTTCGGCAGGAAGATCAATTCCAGAATACATCTGCAGGAAATAACCCGAGTGTCCAGTCCTCAAAGTGTAAGCTGAGTATCTGGGTCCAGATCTTGATCTGAAGTTGGTGCCGCCGAAGGTTTGAAAGGTGGCACGGTGCAGTTTTGAAGAGTTTGAGAATTCACTTAATAAGTAAAATAAAGGCTGAAAATATTTTAGTTAATTTACAGAAACTTGATATCTCAGAAATACATTTTAAAATAAACAAATTAACTGCTAAAAGCATTAAAAAATGAATAAACGATTCTTCTCCTAACACCCAGTGAACAGCAGGTTCAATACATTTAATGATCCATCCTTCTCAACGGGAGCCAAGCTTAGATTTTGTGGAGACCCTGCTCCACCTTATCTTAGAATCTGTCAGACGTTAGTTATCCCCGTTCGGTTTTGGTCCGGAATTCACCACAAATTAGAAAGGTAAATGGTACACGACTAAGTAGTGGTTAGTATTAATCTTTAAGCTGTGAATACCAGAGATAAGTCTCATTTTACCATGCAGAAAATGTTTTATTGATTAACTTATTTTCAGAAAGTAATTTAGAATGAAATCGTTCACTTATTTTCTTTATTTTCCTGTTATGAACACGAAAGAGACTGGGAGACCGATTTGAACTGATGACCGAGAAGACGACACCTGGCGATTGATGGTTTCGAAGACAAAACACAGCTGTGCCACCGAATGTTTAGTCCTACAAGAGTCGGAGCTGTTACCCGATGATAAGGAGTCGCTGCTGGTGTAAATCAGTCTATTAATATTATTCTATGTTGCTCAATTATATTCAAATTATTATTATTATTAGACGAAAAAAATTAATTATGATGTCTTCGTTAATAGTGACAGATATATGTAAATAATTTTTGCAATTTTTAGAATTTAATCGCATAAATAAAATGATGAAGAAAACACAGGTGAAAAGAACTGAATTTATTTTATATCATTTATCAAATATTTGTTGTTGTTGTTGTTCATTTTCAGTTTCCTACTCCACCGTTTAGGTTCATTATGTCTACTTGTAAAGGTAAAACAATATATGAACTTTCCCTGTCTCCGAAGACAAAATAGATTAGATAACGAACAGCAGCAGCAACAACAACAAAAATGCAGAGTTGTCTCCCATTTCCTTTCCTGTTCGTTTTCTACATAGTCATAAACTTTGTTTTGCCAAAAAATGGTTCGCACTTTCTCCATTTTAGGGGTCCGTAGTTTTCTCCGCTGATGAGGGATCTTTTTAATTCATTGCATCGCTGCTCGATAGGGAATCAATCTCTGTTCGCTGTAATGATCGAGATATTTCAGTTGATGATTTCTTGTTTTTCATGACGACATAAAAACTACAACCTGTCTTCTTCATCGTTGAATTAAAAGATTAATAAAATTCTCTCTCTAAATAATTTATTTATATACCCTGGATTATTCTTGGATTAATCCTAATCTAGACCGGTGGTTTAACAAGGTCGTCTTAAGTCGGATCCCTCTAGATTCCCTAGATGCGCACCGCTATCAAGATTAATAATCAGTGCAGGTTTGGAGCCCAATCCGCTCCACAGACCGGCCAATGTACTTACTTAATGTAAACATTTCCTCCTGGTTGACTACACAGGGACTGGACTAACCAGAAATAACAACATTACCACAGCAGAGTATTACCACCTCAATGACCTGATAATCATTTTCTTTAGCATATAATTTCTCTTTATGAGCAAGAGTGGTTAGGGTTACACAAGGTTGTTAACAAACCACTTTCGTCAACCATTCAGCTTACGGCAACCAGCTCCTACCGATGGTTCATCTGTCGGATTAATTTCCACTCGGCAGATGCCCAAAGTATCTGTCAGTTAAATAAAGTTAATGGTTATATGAAACCTATTTCACTGATAAATAAGAAATAAATTCATCACTTTGGCTTTCAAATCCAGCCATTGTTGAGAGCCAGCTTAATTATTCAACTTCGTTCAAGAGATTCAGATTTAATTTGTAGACGGAGTTTGGTGTTTTCGTGGGATGGTTTTCTCCGACATCTGTAGAGATGGGATTGTGTTCGGAACCGTTTATGATGGCGGGATAGAGTTTGGTAACAGTTATGGCACTGAAATGTCGTTAGGAAGCGTTTGCGGTATTAGGATGATTTAGACAACGTATATGTTGGTGAAATGGTGTTCGGAAATATTTTTGGTAGTCAGATGCCGTCCGGAAACGTTTACTGTTCACATTAATATTATATATTATTCTCATTTTTCTAGAAGTAAAATGGCCGCCTTCATCGGTTATAGAACCCGTATTTTACGTCAAAGAATTCTACACTGTGGACAGATCTTGTAATGGACTCCTTTTCCATCCGACACCCTAAATCTCTTTAAATAACTGGAATTCTTCCCTTATTTTTCCTTACAATGAGTTTAATCACATTTGTTGCACCTTGTATGTCCCCTTTATATTCTGTTCATTGCCAGAATGATCACGGAATATCTCTTTGATGGCGATATTTCTTTATTCTACAAACAAAGAATGAAAATACATTCGATAATTTAAAGAAATTTTCTTTGCTGTTCGTTTTCATTCCTTTTTGAAATAATTAATTTCTACATAAAACTACACAATTTGTAATATGTATATCCTCTTGTATAGGGAAAAGACTTCCTACGGTGAGGACTCATATTAGAGAGTACCCGCTGTAGCCATGTTTCCTCAGTTTCTATTTGCACTTCATGTAAACAAGACAGGCTTCAGTTCATGGCTGCTCTGAGATGTGGAATACTTAGAATATACACGATAAACAGATTGTCTTCTATGTGCAGAACCAACTGAAGATAGGGGAAGAAACAGGAATCACGGAAGTGTATAGCACAATTATCTATCTACAGTACTCTTGTGAAGTAACAAAGTTTTATTTAGAAGTACAGAGCTTATTGTTGATACATCCAAGTAGGGAAAAGGACGTTGATAATTCAGACATGGCCGTGTAGAAATGTCTCTGTTAGTAATCAGAACTACGGGTTTTTCTAGTCTGGAGACTTCCGTGTAGTTACATATTTATTAATGTTTAAAATTTCTCGGTTTGTTTCAGTGCTAACAACAGTTTCTCGTGTCAAGACTAACTTTCTATAACTGGGGCTGTACCTTTCTGATGTGGAAACTTTCGTATAGAGAAGAGAAATAATTGACTTTTCTACAGCTACCTTTTCGTCTTGTTACTGAGAGTACAACACGGTAGAGAGGCTGACCCTTTTCAGAAAATCGGCAGGATTTCGACAGAGTCACCACCATTTAATATAGTAATTGATAGTTACAAATCTAGAGAGTCGGATGTGGAAATGTCTTCTATATTCTGCCAGGACAGAGTTTTTAATTAGACGCTTTAAAGTGGTATTAGTAAAATAGAGATTTTTGTTGACTTACAGACGTCGCCAAATCTGTCTTGGAGGAAGGATTCTTCACCGATCCATCAAGGACACAGGCACTTGATAACGGTATCACTTTTCTCGAATTCACGACTTTTCACATCTCAGATCTCACGCGCAGTTCTAACTCTGTCGGTAAAAGTCGTCTTCGACTGATGTCTCCGCTTATCACAGAAACTGGTTTATGCCAGTCAGCATCGATCGATTTGTTTCACACCACCTGAAGCTATTGAAGACATTCGACTGCATCTGCCGTCAGCTTTCAGATTCATCTAAGGACAGAACCATCACAGCAAGTAAATGTGACATCAGGAACGGAAGACTTATTTTGTTTATTTTCTCTGATTGTATCCAATATATAATTGGTTCGAGATCCGTTTAAACTGTGGAGACAGGCAGGGATAAGGAAATGATTGCTGCTCGATATAACAGCAGCTGTAATTAAAGTTTCTTGTTAAAATGTGATTACCTATTCATTGTATGTTTCGGTAGAAAGATATGGCGATAAATAATTATTATTATATCTTGTGCTATTAACATCACCATATACACCACTACAGATCCCAGGTTTAACAGTCTTGTTTACTTTCCATAGTTCATGACAGTGCAGGAAGAATGACTTTTGTAAACCTAATATATTTAAGGGGACAGAAGAACCCTTAACAGGTCTGAGATTTCTTCCCAGGCCGTCCATCTTGGTAGATCGGTAGACTAACCACCTGACCAACGCGTTACCTTTTCTCGATAGATTTAACGAGTAATCACCAAAAGACTGACCCAAGAGGGTTCATTTGTCGACATGTCGTAATCTGCCGCAGAATGTAGCTTGACGTTAGATCCAAGAACTCGAGACCGACGGTCCTTCGTCTTACAAATTATTGGTCCTCAGGAAAAGATGCGACTTCTGGCAAATTTAATTGGGATGACATTAGTTTTTCCATTCTTTGTCGTCGCTCGGAACACTTAACAAAATTAAATTCACAATTATCCACAGGAAAGAAGAGCTCATTAGAGATACCTCATCATTCCATTATGAAAAATACCAGATGTTTACGTGATAATCAGGGACAGTTATCTCTAAGGTATTTCTCCGACGTCTCAATCGTCAAAGCTGCAGAGACGTCAGCGCAACTCACCGTTTGTTCTCCTAGAATATTAAAGTCCTTTATTTACACGGAGTAAACACTGTCCAGTCGATGAAGCCATTCCTTATTTTACAGGCTGTAGCATCACATAACCCGCCTTAAGAAGGCGCTTACTATTTCTATCATCCAATTTTAGCTATGAATATATAAATGGGGAAACAGGCTCCACAAGTTTAGTTTTAGCGACCGTATGCTGATGAAGTTTACCGGATTTTTGAGATATTGCCATATTACATTAAGACAATGGGACCGGAAGTATGTACCTGATAAGGAAACTAAAGTGGAAACGTGTCTTTTATCATGTTGTGACGTATTTTAAAGTGTACCTGGAACCATAAATTTCAGGTAATAGTGAAGAACTGATTATTTATAAGCTCTGCTAGGATGGAAGAGTTCCATATACACTACAAATCTCGTCAGACGCCGTATGACGGAGTCAGCGCAACACCTTAAACGAGAAAAATTCCAGGTAACTGAAGAATAACCAGGCTTAAGACTCGGTTTGGACACTCCCTCTGCAAATAACCTTTAATGCATACATCGATAGGGTGTCGGGGAAAGGTGGCGGAAGGTACATTATTTATTGAAATTTTTGGGGGTATTTCCTTATCTTTGTCTTGCCTAAAATATAATCACTTCACCTGACGAGTCCACGTAGTCCAACATGGATGTGGAAGATATCTGAAGAAAGACTTGTCGACATCTTTGAAACCGATTGTTGCACCTGATACCCCGACTCCAGAATTATAAGAAATGGCTACAACTATCGATAACAACCGAATTCTTGGTAGAAGATGTAGCGCTTCTTATAATTTAATAAATGCTGAATAAAAATTACATTTTTTAAAATTTCGGCCGCTGTGTGAATATTAAATTTCTTTAATGATTTATTAAAACAAACAGGTGTTTCATTAATGTAAATATCTATATCTGTTTTCTTAATATTAGCATTAATATTTCATAACAAATGATTTCATTCCATTTTTGGTAATTGTGCGATCACCTCCACTTGACGATAGTTGCTGACATCCAGAGGAGACGTAACCCATCTTTAGTGGATCATCCAGAAAACATGAACCTGAGCAAAGTCGTCCTGCTGAATCTCCTTTTGGGCTGCCCGAAGATGTCTCGTGAATGTTCACCAAAACCACTACCAAAAGGAGTTACACTAAGTAAACTATTTCCTACTGTTACCTTTTAAATCAGGATTAATTACAAATGATTAGGTTGTCGTGTTTTTGTGCTGACCATGGACCAGATTCATCCTCTCTACGATATAGAACCCATATTACAAAGTTGTCCATAATTTATAGTTTGTACGAAAATGCTTTCAGCGGAAGTGTATCCGGTATCGATCGGTATTTGTGCTTTGATCAGAATAGCGAATGTTCGATTAATTCTTAGATATGTAATAATATTAATCCTATCAGTATTAGTATAATCGATATCATCATCGTTGTTCACAGGAATATCTATGTTAAACAAACAATCTCAGGTCAGAATACATACTGCGTATATGGAGAAACTTTCTGACAACTTTATTATAATTAGCAATATTAAAATTAATAATAACCTGTAACTTGGAGAAATACATGGAGCTCGGCTAAGTTTAAACTGATTTGCTTTTTGTTTTCCATGATTGTTACTGGTGGGATAAATACAAAACAAGCGTGTACCTTTTCTGTAGGGAAGATGGTCACCGAACAGCGCACGTGTTTTCAGGTGGAGGACGAAGCTGTTGAGAATGGTGCACTCCAACTTTCAGACGATCGATCTCCAGCCAGACGTCTGCTGTGCTCGGGCTGATGAACGCTTTCCCTAGACTGGAGGTTTTCAATATGATCTCCCAGGCGGTCGAGCTCATCCATCCGTCAGTACGGACCCGACGGAACCTAACTCTATCCCAAGAGAGCCCACGTGGTCGGAACAAGAGTCCGCCCGCTTTGATGTAAACTATGGAAAGCCGGCTTAGGAATTTTTACTAGGCTCTTCATATATCCTTATGATATCATATTTACCATCTGATACTGTCTGGACAAAGGACACCATTTGTTAAGTCCCGCTCTGAAAAATACCTTAGGTCTAAGTTAACATGCTCTGTGTAAAGTACCTGGTGTTTTCTATCATTCATAATTATAGTACTAAAGGAAGAACGTAACAGCTTCACAATCTATCAGAACCGCTGTTCTGTCTCCAAGGTTAAAACTGGTCGAGTGTTTACCGTTTATTTTCAAATGTAGATCGCTTGTTTAATTACCGTAACATTAACATCTCGCGGTCTGGCAACCATTCGTAGTTTATATGGGAACAGTTAGTTATAGCGATTAGAAATTGGTCTTTGTTATCCTTTTTAATTTCTCATGCCGCGAGATAACTTTCTGAAGGA
This sequence comes from Nautilus pompilius, assembly GCA_018389105.1. Lineage (NCBI taxonomy): Eukaryota > Metazoa > Mollusca > Cephalopoda > Nautilida > Nautilidae > Nautilus > Nautilus pompilius. Next base: position 201,505 of record JACATO010000959.1, on the reverse strand, counting down.
AACCTTACCATTTCCACGTCCGCTTCATGCAAACTATAATATTAAACAGATATAAACCTGAGATTCTCGTTATGGACAAAGAAGGAATATTTAGAATAGCATGTATTAAATAAAGTAAGGTTAGTCACCTGTGCTAATTATCTAGAAGTGAAGTTGTACTATGAAATATATATCTTGATAGATTTTATTCTACGAAAGTTTGATTGAAGACCGATATTCTACATATCATTTGTTATTTTACACGTTGAAAAAATTATCTTGGATAACAAAGATTCTTGTAGGATTTACTCAGTTTATTTAAATGTTTGGAGTGATTACAATTTATTTCTGTAAGTGTATTGTACTTTCGAAACCTGTCATTTCTTTATTTTTCGCACCAATAAATAACCGTAATAAATATACCAATGTAGCTCTAATCATCATTTGGGAAATAGCATCTGATTTTATTTGTCTTATTATTCAGTCTGTGGAAGCGATTTTAGAAGTCGGCTCTGTGTACCGAAAAGTTACTGCCTTATTAATGAATATGATGGAAAACCTAGATGCCCAAAAAATAGCTACTGTTGTACTATAAAGAATTGGAAAGGTACATCTGAATGTTTATATATATTTTTTATTTCCATGTAGTCTTCTTTTATAGAAATACTGGAAAGATCAAATTTCAAATGCAGATAATCTACACGAAAAGTAAAAATCATCAATTGTTAACTAGGTGTCAACCTATATCTATAATCCCATATTTTTAAAAATGTTTACCTTGTTAAACTTTCTTTTACGATTCTTGAAATATCATTTCTTATGTTTGGTGTAACTGCAATGAAGTCATTTTATAGCTTTGACCGACCATCAAAGTTTGTCTACAATGTGAGGCTTCAAAGATTGAATAAATTAAAGTAAATTCTAATATTTATCCTTTTTGCCCATAAACTGTAAAATGAGTCGATCTCTCTTTCGGTTAAATAAATGAAGTTGTCTAATGTAAAATCTTGGTAAATGGGAATCTGTTTATTCTGAGTTTCCTTAGCAAAGACTTGAGAAACATCTATTTCCAGTAATTCACTGCCCTCCATAAAGATTCTATTGATTACCTGCTGCATTTAAAAACGTGTTTTTTCTTACGTAAATAGAACGGTTCAACACTCGGAGTCTGCAAAAAGAAACCGCAGTTAATGAATTATACACTTAATTTTCAATGAATATTCATTATCACACCAAACATAAGGCGATATAACTAACCCTAGCTTTCTCTGTATCGCTTCCAGTTCTTGGAATAATTTGGAACCGGAAAATTAATTCTTCTTTTTGTTCATAGGGAAACCTCGGTGTTATCGTGTTCGGGCGATATCGTTTATTAAAGTAAATTTGAATAATTTTTAGCTCATTCTATACTACAGAATAAATGGTAAGATACTTAATTAATGATGTCTCCTGCTGCTTTGGTTGGTAGATGTAATTGACTCTTCAATCGGAATTCCTTAAGAAGCTCAGCCAGGCGCCATTACGCAGTAACTTCCCATCTGAGAGTGTAGAAGAAAGGGAGATTACTCAAGCAGCGTTAAAATTACTATTCATAAAATGGAATCCACTGATTTAACCCTGAATTTATGGAGATGAAGAATGAAGTATTCAAACAAATTGGCAGGACACACTGATAATTAACTTGCGATCCCAATTTCGCTACCTGCCAAAAAGAACGGTTTGGAAAGGTTAGATCAATTGGTCCAGCAACAACTAAAACACCATTGCATAGCATAGATATGTTAATGAAAACAGACTTTACTTGGTTAATAAACCTGTCCTCCAGACTTTGATGCGATGATGACATGCAATGTATCGGATGAGATCAGATTTATGCATTTGATTCCAAGCAACGAGAATAATTTAACAAAACCGTAGATAGTGAAAATCTGTTTGCTATAAACTTAAACATTTTCAGAAAATCTGAATGCATGATGTTGTTTTTTTAGCCGCTCAGATGGAAACCTGTTATAATTAAAGTCATTCCAACAAAAGAGAACGTTTATAATATTCTCCTTCGCCAGGCAGTTATGTTATTTTCTTGTTTCATAGAATACACAAAAGTTTACATTGCACAAAGATAACTATCCAAAGAAATCGACAAAACTCATTATAAACAATACAATCTCGCTATAAGAGAATCAAAGACTAGGACCAATTTTTTAGAACGGTGTCTGTCGCAGCAGCTCAATAACTGTGTACAAACATGATATTAGAAGTGGAAACAAATTTAAGCAAAAAGGCCAAACTCATAACAATCGTCTATCGAACAGTTACTACAAGAGGTTGGTAGATAGTAACAATGCAGTATTATGTAAAGTCATTGTAGAAACCTCGCAAATTTTATTGGTACTTATTCAAATCAAAGGATTAAATAATAATGAAATTACTGCTCATGACGTCAATATTAATATAAAATGAGTCAGATATTATTTTCCATGAATAATGTGTTGTTTTCCGCAAGAATAATCTATTGTACTAATCTGGAAGAGATGAAACTGCAGTTAGCATACATTTTAAGGTGCCATCATAATTTTCAATGGTATCGTGAGCACATAAATATATATTATTCAAAGTATAAAGGTAATGAATTCATCACATTGTTAGAGTTGTTAATTTGCTACTTTTTCATCTAATTTGTTTTATTTATATATATTAGGAAATTCGGAGTAATAATTAATAATATTCTACATTTACTTTGTATGTTAAACGAATCATATCTTCTCTATCTCTAACTATACATAATTTCGTGTTTTTCTACGATCAGCATGTAAATTAGTGCATGTCTTAATTTAAAGCTGTTTGTTTATTTGCGGATCGACCAAAATATACATTAATATTATCTAAAATATTTATTTTACAGGTTAAAGAGATTGGTATGAATCGTTTATCCAGTACTTCAGCGTTTATTGTCAATTCTTGAAGATGTATATCTGTGGTATATATTCTGGAGATTTTGTTATGTATCACCACAGAAAGACAAAGAATAAAAATTAGAATATACAGATTTAATTTTTTAAATAATATACGAATACTTACAACAGCTTATTGTATGAGTTTTCTTCTTGTTGGAGCACCAAAGATATTGTCTTATATGAGACAAGACGTCCTCCTGAATCTTCTATCGAAGAAGCTGAGTTATAATTGTCTATCAGTTGAAATATTCACATAGATTATCTAATGTTTTACGATTACTTTAAAATCGTTAAAATTATAGATATTTGAAATTAAGATTTCAGAAATATATTTAAAATAGAATCTGAATCCTCTTGTTACACTTATAATGGAAAAACAGAGCAGCCTCATAACTTAGATTAGAAAGAAAGCAACAAAGAGAAGCTGAGAATAAAAAATGTCATCTGACAAGGAATTTGGCTGCTAATTTATCTGTTGTGTGTGGTGTCTATGAGAGGTGACCGCTGTTTGTACCTCACGGAAACAGACCTCAGAAGAGAATAAGATAATCAAACAATATTTTCCGAAGACCTGCAGAGATAGAAATATTGGATTTGTGTTTATTGATTAAACGAAAAGTTCACAAACCCTTTGCCAAAATAAAATTCTTCAAGCCTTAAAGTTCGATGCCCTCTGTAACTTGTTGGAATCAAATAATTATCCGATTATCATAGATTAATTTTTGATAAGTTTAATCTCCCCAATAATGAAAGGTAATACCTTTTAAATTACAAATTATTACGTTATATGCACTCAAAACGAGAGTATCACCCCTCCCCAGTAAGGTGATCCTTCCATTTATTCAACGAATGTAACATCCTATTTATTAGACAGGAAAGATGAAAACATTTCAAAGTCTCGCTTTACCCACATTAGAAATGTTATTTAGTAAAAGAGAAACCTAGCGAATAATCTTTGCATCCAGTTTGAATGCTTTCTTTCTTAAAAATCTTCTTTACTCCATTGGTACTGAATCCATCATAGTTGATTTGAAATCCTATCGACAAATATTATGGGATTTCAATCACATACCAAGGGTATTAAGAACCCATGTTGTCGTTTCATTATCACAATGAAGAGACTGACAGGACATAGAACCCGACAGTTTTGCAGCCTTTATGACATCAAATAGTTTACATTGATCGACTTTGTGCCTCCATCAATGTACTCGTGGAGTTGGCAACAAGTCCCAGTACCAAAATTCCACTCCGTATTGCATTCCGCCGTAATATACTGCGGTATTCCGTAATTAAAGATACCGTTCATCTATCTGACTGTGTCTATAGACACCCACAATCTGCGATTATGCGGGGATTAGGCGGCAGCTTAACGGTAGGTGAAATACGGGTAAAAGGTTGAATTTTTTATTTCTAGGAAGCCAAACCTCCTCCTTGTTAACATCACGAAACAATTGAGCATTTATTTAATACGATCGTCTCTAAACAATATCTGTGCCTATCCTCGAATTGTTTTTCCTTTCACGCCGTGGAAACAATTAAAACGCTTGCTTTACACATTAATACTCTCTTTGTACCTTTCGATACTCTCCACTGTTTGATGATGAATTGCCAATTATTTCCATTTGATTTCATTATAACGAACCCTCTTATGTTTCACACCCTATAAAACGGCGACTACTCTTTTTCCTAAGAGAATGAGTCAGGATGAACAAAATGGCGCCATCTTTATTTAGGGGTCGGGTTCAAATGCCCGTTTTCATTGTGTTCTCCAGAAGCCGGTGGCAAAACCCTTATTACTATCACTATCCCGATAATAACAATACAGATCTGGGGCTACTATTACATTCCTTTGATTAATGCTAATAGTAATAATGAAAGACTTTGCACACAGTTGTTATTATCACTTTATTAATGTTCTGCTTAACAAGAACAGGATGCTGTGTTGCCAGTAAAGTAGAAGGGGCCAGTTCCTTTCCTACCACCCAAGTTAAAAAAATCTGGTTGATTTGTATTGCAGATTCTTTACATGTTTTTAAATAGCTGGCGAACAAAGGTACCTCCTCCACGATACAGATTAGATGGAACTCCACATATGAAAACACAGACAACCTGATGAGTCAAAAGTCTCAATATATTCAAGTTTCCTCATTTTCCAGCAGGTGGCGCCACACAGCAAAGAAAGTCACCTTCACACACTTCTGAAGAGAATTCATTGGTTGTATACGTACATCCGTCTTTTGGCAGACAGATGAGATTAACACCATTTGGGTGATTCCCACAAACTGTTAAAGCAAACAACATATGATAATTACTAGATGGTGGTAAAATCAGCTCATCATAAATGCACATATTATAAAAAATCAACCTAATTTGATGCTTGTAAGAATCACTCTCCAAAATGCCATAACAACAGAGGTGTGTATAAAATTAATCACTTCCAGTTTATCTTTCTTTGTCTCCAGTTAATTCAATGTACTACATTCTAATTTGAATATAATCGTGTTTCCTGATAGGGGCATTTACACAACAAATATAAGGACCCCTACTAACGAGAAGAGATAAGGGCCATCCTCACAGGATATTTAAATGAACCTGGTGGATTAAACAGGACGACAAAACGGAATTCTGAATACCTGCAGGTCATAGTTTCCTGTTGAACGCTAAACATGAAATATTGCGACAGCTGAAGGTCACGAAACAGAGCGACCGTTGTAGAGGCTGTAGATTGCAACGATGGAGGTTAGGGCGAGGAAAGGAAAGGATAACCTGGACAAACCATCTGTCAGCTACACCTGCCAACGAGGAACCGCCTGCTGGTCGTGGTGGGTATCCACATCAAGTTCAATGAGACGGAATGCGAGGCCTTTATATTGTGGACGGATGACCATCAACGGCGGACCTGCAGCGCTGCTATGTTCAGGGAGGAGGAAATGAACGAGAACCAACAGGAAATAAGAAACGAAAAAATACAGGTAGACGACATAAACGGACATCACCTGTGCAAGACGCAAACCCCATCTCCCAGCAAGCAAAGCATCACATTTCGCCATCCTACGCATAGAATGATTTTTATTAAATAAGTATACGTTTTTTATTCCTACAATTACCCTCATTAACCTTTCCATTTCGGATCATCTTCACCCGTTAAATAACGAAGGGACCTTAAGTTTTAAGTAAAATAAAGGTTCATATTTAATTTATTCAAATGAAAATATCAACCGAAAATTCCAGTGACGACATACCTCCATATTTAGGATACTTGGTACATTGATGAGACACCGTAGCCAGGTAAAACAGAATGAAAATAACGATGACCTTCTGCTGCATCATGGGTTCAGAAGCGGCCGACAGATGTTAATTTGTTTCAATACCGAGATACTGAAAACGGCCGTCGGACCGACGATTATATGTAGGAAGGTAATAAATAATTCATCATATGTTAATCCAAGGCCATTAATTACCACCTGGAATAGATAGATTTGGATTTTTGACAACAAATGAAAACTGGCGAATAAATTAATTTTGAAGAATATTATAACAAACATTATTTACCATAAAAGAAGGTAAACAAGTTCAGGGGATGGAGATCGGGGAAAGACAGTTGGTACAGGAGTAAGTTGTTGCAGCAGCCGCCATTTCTAATTATATTTTGCTTATATGATTTTGATGCTCAGTACCGAAAAAGAGCCAACAGCAGAATATATCGTTTATTGCCAGTAAAACGAAAGTTTAGCCCCTCTCTCCATACACATTTAATCTTGGACTCTTGGACTCTTGACTAGAAAGGACAGTTCACAGAGTCTTGGTCGATTAAAGATGTCATCCTAGGGTCAATCGTAAGAGTTTGGCTTTTTTCATAATCTAATCGGAAAATATAAACCTACCTCTATCACTTATCACGATGTCATGTACTGTTGGTTTGTGCTCCTTGACACCACGTGACACTATGTAGATAACGGGATACATACCTTTCCCCAGAGGGAATCTAATGTAATTTGTGACTGGTCGCCCTCGTGACGATATTATTATTATCACTTTCACTTTCTCTCAAAAAAGATTCATCGTAATGTCAAATGATCTGTGATAACAAGTTACAACGTTGGATGTTTATTGAATTTTCCTGTTATCACCTGCTGGCAATGAATCGTATCTAGGTTTTCCTGCCAATTCAACTACCGATATATCTGATCAATAAATGAAGATAAATAATGAATATTGTCAACAATAGGCAAAGATGCCCAGTTATCTTCCAGGAAAAGAGGATCGATTTACTCTGTACTAATCACCTGACTGATGTCCTCAGCTTTCAGAATTTTTCTTTCTCACGGGTTTTACGGTTTCGAATCAGCAAATTTCTATTTATCGATAAATCTCCATGGAAACCGAAATTAAAGGGAGGCATCAAAGTGACTTCACACAGATAATTCTGTCCCTGTCTCAGTCTGACGTCATGACCGCCTCCGCCTCCTACCGTCAGTTTACCCGTGCATGGATCTCTCGGTAGACTCCTGTCTCTGTCTCCATTGTCTTTGATCAAGCGAGCTACAGGAGAGAAACAAAGACAGATATTGATAGGTAGGTAGAGATAAACACACGAGGAGAGATTCCTGGTATATGGTGGCCATGGCAGCTTGGAATATTTTAAGGCAAAAGCCTTCCTAACACAGCTAGATCTCTGAAGACAAGACAGCAGCAGTTCGGCAGGAAGATCAATTCCAGAATACATCTGCAGGAAATAACCCGAGTGTCCGTCCTCAAAGTGTAAGCTGAGTATCTGGGTCCAGATCTTGATCTGAAGTTGGTGCCGCCGAAGGTTTGAAAGGTGGCACGGTGCAGTTTTGAAGAGTTTGAGAATTCACTTAATAAGTAAAAAAAAGGCTGAAAATATTTTAGTTAATTTACAGAAACTTGATATCTCAGAAATACATTTTAAAATAAACAAATTAACTGCTAAAAGCATTAAAAAATGAATAAACGATTCTTCTCCTAACACCCAGTGAACAGCAGGTTCAATACATTTAATGATCCATCCTTCTCAACGGGAGCCAAGCTTAGATTTTGTGGAGACCCTGCTCCACCTTATCTTAGAATCTGTCAGACGTTAGTTATCCCCGTTCGGTTTTGGTCCGGAATTCACCACAAATTAGAAAGGTAAATGGTACACGACTAAGTAGTGGTTAGTATTAATCTTTAAGCTGTGAATACCAGAGATAAGTCTCATTTTACCATGCAGAAAATGTTTTATTGATTAACTTATTTTCAGAAAGTAATTTAGAATGAAATCGTTCACTTATTTTCTTTATTTTCCTGTTATGAACACGAAAGAGACTGAGAGACCGATTTGAACTGATGACCGAGAAGACGACACCTGGCGATTGATGGTTTCGAAGACAAAAACACAGCTGTGCCACCGAATGTTTAGTCCTACAAGAGTCGGAGCTGTTACCCGATGATAAGGAGTCGCTGCTGGTGTAAATCAGTCTATTAATATTATTCTATGTTGCTCAATTATATTCAAATTATTATTATTATTAGACGAAAAAAATTAATTATGATGTCTTCGTTAATAGTGACAGATATATGTAAATAATTTTGCAATTTTTAGAATTTAATCGCATAAATAAAATGATGAAGAAAACACAGGTGAAAAGAACTGAATTTATTTTATATCATTTATCAAATATTTGTTGTTGTTGTTGTTCATTTTCAGTTTCCTACTCCACCGTTTAGGTTCATTATGTCTACTTGTAAAGGTAAAACAATATATGAACTTTCCCTGTCTCCGAAGACAAAATAGATTAGATAACGAACAGCAGCAGCAACAACAACAAAAATGCAGAGTTGTCTCCCATTTCCTTTCCTGTTCGTTTTCTACATAGTCATAAACTTTGTTTTGCCAAAAAATGGTTCGCACTTTCTCCATTTTAGGGGTCCGTAGTTTTCTCCGCTGATGAGGGATCTTTTTAATTCATTGCATCGCTGCTCGATAGGATATCAATCTCTGTTCGCTGTAATGATCGAGATATTTCAGTTGATGATTTCTTGTTTTTCATGACGACATAAAAACTACAACCTGTCTTCTTCATCGTTGAATTAAAAGATTAATAGAAATTCTCTCTCTAAATAATTTATTTATATACCCTGGATTATTCTTGGATTAATCCTAATCTAGACCGGTGGTTTAACAAGGTCGTCTTAAGTCGGATCCCTCTAGATTCCCTAGATGCGCACCGCTATCAAGATTAATAATCAGTGCAGGTTTGGAGCCCAATCCGCTCCACAGACCGGCCAATGTACTTACTTAATGTAAACATTCCTCCTGGTTGACTACACAGGGACTGGACTAACCAGAAATAACAACATTACCACAGCAGAGTATTACCACCTCAATGACCTGATAATCATTTTCTTTAGCATATAATTTCTCTTTATGAGCAAGAGTGGTTAGGGTTACACAAGGTTGTTAACAAACCACTTTCGTCAACCATTCAGCTTACAGGCAACCAGCTCCTACCGACGGTTCATCTGTCGGATTAATTTCCACTCGGCAGATGCCCAAAGTATCTGTCAGTTAAATAAAGTTAATGGTTATATGAAACCTATTTCACTGATAAATAAGAAATAAATTCATCACTTTGGCTTTCAAATCCAGCCATTGTTGAGAGCCAGCTTAATTATTCAACTTCGTTCAAGAGATTCAGATTTAATTTGTAGACGGAGTTTGGTGTTTTCGTGGGATGGTTTTCTCCGACATCTGTAGAGATGGGATTGTGTTCGGAACCGTTTATGATGGCGGGATAGAGTTTGGTAACAGTTATGGCACTGAAATGTCGTTTGGAAGCGTTTGCGGTATTAGGATGATTTAGACAACGTATATGTTGGTGAAATGGTGTTCGGAAATATTTTTGGTAGTCAGATGCCGTCCGGAAACGTTTACTGTTCACATTAATATTATATATTATTCTCATTTTTCTAGAAGTAAAATGGCCGCCTTCATCGGTTATAGAACCCGTATTTTACGTCAAAGAATTCTACACTGTGGACAGATCTCGTAATGGACTCCTTTTCCATCCGACACCCTAAATCTCTTTAAATAACTGGAATTCTTCCCTTATTTTTCCTTACAATGAGTTTAATATCATTTCTTGCACCTTGTATGTCCCCTTTATATTCTGTTCACAGCCAGCCTGATCACGGAACATCTCTTTGATGGCGATATTTCTTTATTCTACAAACAAAGAATGAAAATACATTCGATAATTTAAAGAAATTTTCTTTGCTGTTCGTTTTCATTCCTTTTTCAAATAATTAATTTCTACGTAAAACTACACAATTTGTAATATGTATATCCTCTTGTATTGGGAAAAGACTTCCTACGGTGAGGACTCATATTAGAGAGTACCCGCTGTAGCCATGTTTCCTCAGTTTTATTTGCACTTCATGTAAACAAGACAGGCTTCAGTTCATGGCTGCTCTGAGATGTGGAATACTTAGAATATACACGATAAACAGATTGTCTTCTATGTGCAGAACCAACTGAAGATAGGGGAAGAAACAGGAATCACGGAAGTGTATAGCACAATTATCTATCTACAGTACTCTTGTGAAGTAACAAAGTTTTATTTAGAAGTACAGAGCTTATTGTTGATACATCCAAGTAGGGAAAAGGACGTTGATAATTCAGACATGGCCGTGTAGAAATGTCTCTGTTAGTAATCAGAACTACGGGTTTTTCTAGTCTGGAGACTTCCGTGTAGTTACATATTTATTAATGTTTAAAATTTCTCGGTTTGTTTCAGTGCTAACAACATTTTCTCGTGTCAAGACTAACTTTCTATAACTGGGGCTGTACCTTTCTGATGTGGAAACTTTCGTATAGAGAAGAGAAATAATTGACTTTTCTACAGCTACCTTTTCGTCTTGTTACTGAGAGTACAACACGGTAGAGAGGCTGATCCTTTCAGAAAATCGGCAGGATTTCGACAGAGTCACCACCATTTAATATAGTAATTGATAGTTACAAATCTAGAGAGTCGGATGTGGAAATGTCTTCTATATTCTGCCAGGACAGAGTTAATTAGACGCTTTAAAGTGGTATTAGAAAAATAGGGATTTTTGTTGACTTACAGACGTCGCCAAATCTGTCTTGGAGGAAAGATTCTTCACCGATCCATCAAGGACACAGGCACTTGATAATGGTATCACTTTTCTCGAATTCACGACTTTTCACATCTCAGATCTCACGCGCAGTTCTAACTCTGTCGGTAAAAGTCGTCTTCGACTGATGTCTCCGCTTATCACAGAAACTGGTTTATGCCGGTCAGCATCGATCGATTTGTTTCACCACCCTGAAGCTATTGAAGACATTCGACTGCATCTGCTGTCAGCTTTCAGATTCAACTAAGGACAGATCCATCACAGCAAGTATTTGTGAATATCAGGAACGGAAGATTATTTTGTTTATTTTCTCTGATTGTATCCAATATATAATTGGTTCGAGATCCGTTTAAACTGTGGAGACAGGCAGGGATAAGGAAATGATTGCTGCTCGATATAACAGCAGCTTTAATTAAAGTTTCATTGTTAAAATGTGATTACCTATTCATTGTATGTTTCGGTAGAAAGATGTGGCGATAAATAATATCATTATTATATCTTGTGCTATTAACATCACCATATACACCACTACAGATCCCAGGTTTAACAGTCTTGTTTACTTTTCCATAGTTCATGACAGTTCAGGAAGATTGACTTTTGTAAACCTAATATATTTAAGGGGACAGAAGAACCCTTAACAGGTCTGAGATAACATTCCAGGCCGTCCATCTTGGTAGATCGGTAGACTAACCACCTGACCAACGCGTTACCTTTTCATGATGGAGTTAAAGATGTAATCACCAAATGACTCGCCCAAGATGGGTTATTTTTGACATGTCGTAATCTGCTGCGGAATATAGTTTGACGTTAGATGCAAGAACTCTAGACCGACGGTCCTTCGTCTTCCAAATTATTGGTCCACCGGAAAAAGATGCGACTTCTGGCGAAATTAATTTGGATGACATTAGTTTTTCAAATTCCTTTGGCGTCGCTCGGAACACTTAACAAAATTAAATTCACAATTATCCACAGGAAAGAATAGCTCATTAGAGATACCTCATCATTCCATTATGAAAACTACCAAACGTTTACGTGATAATCAGGAACAGTTATCTCTAAGGTATTTTTCCGACGTCTCAATCGTCAAAGCTGCAGAGACCTCAGCGCAACTCACAGTTTGTCCTCCTAGAATATTAAAGTCCTTTATTTACACGGAGTAAACACTGTCCAGTAGATGAAGCCACTCCTTATTTTACGATCTGTAGCATCACATAACCCGCCTCAAGAAGACGCTTACTATTTCTATCATCCAATTTTAGCTATGAATATATAAATGGGGAAACAGACTCCATAAGTTTAGTTTTAGCGACCGTATGCTGATGAAGTTTACCGGATTTTGAGATATTGACATATTACATTAAGACAATGAGACCGGAAGTATGTACCTGATAAGGAAACTAAAGTGGAAACGTGTCTTTTATCATGTTGTGAGGTATTTTTAAACTGTTTCTGGAACCGTAAATTTGAGGTAATAGTTAAGAACTGATTATTTATAAGCTCTGCTAGGATGGAAGAGTACCAGAAACACTGCAAATCTCGTCAGAATTTGTATGACGGAGTCAGCGCAACACCTGGTAAAAAGGAAGGTATTGTAGACGTGAATAATTCCTGTTAACGGAAGAATAACCAGGATTAAGACTCGCCTTGGACACTTCCTCTGCAGATAGCCCTTATTGCATATATTTATAGGGTGTCGGGGAAAGGTGGCGGAAGGTACATTATTTATTGAAATTTTTGGTGTTTTCCCTAATCTTTGTGTTGTCTAAAATAAACAGAACACGTGACGAGGTCACGTGGACCTACACGGATGTGGATATCTGAAGACAGAGTCGGCGACATCATTAAGATCAAAAGTTGCACCTACTACCTCGATTCTAGAACTATAGGAATGGTTAAAACTATCGATAACGACACGAATTTTTGGTAGAAGATGTAGCGCTTCTTATAATTTAATAAATGCTGAATAAAAATTACATTTTTTATCTTTCGGCTATTGTGCGAATATTAAATTCCATTAATGTCTTATTAAAACAAACAGGTGTTTCATTAATATAAATATCTCTGTGTGTTTTCATAATATTAGCATAAATGTTTTTGTAACAAATGATTTCCTTCCATTTTTTGGTAATTCTGCGATCACCTCCACTTGCAGATATTTGTTGATATCCAGAGGAGACGAAACTCATCTTTAGCGGAGCCTCCAGAAAACATGAACCTGATCAAAGTCGTCCTGCTGTCTGTCCTGCTGGGCTGCCCAAAAATGTCCCGTGAATGTACTCCAAGGCTAAAAACAGGAGATACACTATGTAAACTATTTCCTACAGTTACTTTTTTATTCAGGATTAATTACAAATGATGAGGTTGTCGTGTTTTTGTGCTGACCATGGACCAGTTTCATCATCCTCTCTACGATATAGAACCCATATTACAAAGTTGTCCATAATTTATAGTTTGTACGAACATGCTTTCAGCGGAAGTGTATCCGGTATCGATCGGTATTTGTGCTTTGGTCAGAATAGCGGATGTTCGATTAATTCTTAGATACGTAATAGTATTAATCCTATCAGTATTAGTATAATCGATGTCATCATCGTTGTTAACAAGAATATCTATGTTAAACAAACAATCTCAGGTCAGAATACTTACTGCGTATATGGAGAAACTTTCTGACAACTTTATTATAATTAGCAATATTAAGGTTAATAATAACCTGTAACTTGGAGAAATACATGCAGCTCGGTTAAGTTTAAACTGATTTACTTTTTGTTTTCCATGATTGTTACTGGTGGGATACATACAAGACAAGCGTGTACCTTTTCCGAGGGGAAGATGGTCACCGAACCGCGTACGTGTTTTCAGGTGGAGGTCGAAGCTGTTGAGAGTGGTGCACTGCCACTGTCAGACGATCGATCTCCAGCCGGACGTCTGCAGTGCTCGGGCTGATGAACGCTTTCCCCAGACTCGAGGTTTTCAATATGATCTCCCAGGCAGTCGGGCTCATCCATCCGTCAGTACGGACCCGACGGAACCTAACTTTATCCCAAGAGAGCCCACGTGGTCGGAACAAGAGTCCGCCCGCTTTGATGTAAACTATGGAAAGCCGACTTAGGAATTTTTACTAGGCTCTTTATATATCCTGACGATATCATATTTACCATCTGATAATGTCTGGACAAAGGACACCATTTCTTAAGTCCTGCACTGAGAAATACCTTAGGTCTAAGTTAACATGCTTTGTGTAAAGTACCTGGTGTTTTCTATAATTCATATTTATTGTAGTAAAGGAAGAACGTAACAGCTTCACAATCTATCAGAACCGCTGTTCTGCCTCCATGTTTAAAACTGGTAGAGTGTTTACCGTTTATTTTCAAATGTAGATCGCTTGTGTAATTACCGTAACATTAACATCTCTCTCGCGGTCTGGCAGCCATTCGTAGTTTATATGGGGACAGTTACTTATAGCGATTAGAAATTGGTCTGTGTTTTCCGTTTTAATTTCTCATGCCGCGAGATAACTTTCTGAAGGAAACCTTACCATTTTCACGTCCGCTTCATGCAAATTATAATATTAAAGAGATACAAACGTGAGATTCTCGTTATGTACAAAGAAGGAATAATTAGAATTGCATGTATTAAATAACGTAAGGTTAGTCACCTCTGGTAATTATCTAGATGCGAAGTTGTACTATGAAATATTTATTTTGAGAGATTTTATTTTGACGAAAGTTTGATTGAAGATCGATATTCTACATATCATTTGTTATTTTACACGTTGAAAAAATTATCTTCGATAACAAAGATTCTTTTAGGGTTTACTCAGTTTATTTAGGTGTTTTGAGTTATTACAATTTATTTCTGTAAGTGCATTGTACTTTCGAAACTTGTTATTTCTTTCTTTTTCGCACCAATAAATAACCGTAATAAATATACCAATGTAGCTCTAATCATCATTTGGGAAATAGCATCTGATTTTATTTGTCTTATTTTTCAGACTGTGGACTCAGTAAGAAAAAGCCGGAGTGTTTACCGAAAAGTGACTGCTTTGAAAATGAATATCATGTTCACCCTAAATGCCCAAAAAATAAGTACTGCTGTATTATAAGGAAAGGTAGAGATACATCTTAATGTTTGTATATATATATATTTTTTATGTCTGTCTATTCTTCTTTTCTAGAAATACTGGAAAGATCAATTTTCAAATGCAGATAATCTACACGAAAAGTAAAAATTATCAATTGTTAACTAGGTGTCAACTTATATCTATAATCCAATATATTTAAAAAATGTTTACCTTGTTAAACTTTCTTTTACTTTTCTTGAAATATCATTTCTTATGTTTGACGTAACTGCAATGAAGTCATTTGATAGCTTTGATCGACCATCAAAGTTTGTCTACAATATGAGGCTTCAAAGTTTGAATAAATTAAAGTAAATTCTAGAATTTGAACTTTTTTGCCCATAAACTGTAAAATGAGTCGATCTCTTTTCGGTTAAATAAATGAAGTGCTAAATATGAAAACACCTTTTCGTATAAAATCGAGGTAAATGGGAATATGTTTATTCTGAGTTTCCATAGCAAAGACTTGAGTAACATCTATTTCCAGTAATTCACTGCCCTCCATAAAGATTCTATTGATTACCTGTTGCATTCAAAAACGTGTTTTCTTACTTAATTAAATGGTCTAACATTCGGAGTCTACCAAAAGAAACCGCTGTTATTGAATTCTAATCTTAATTTAAATGGACGTTCACTATCACACTACATACCAAACATCAGGCGATATAACTAACCCTTAGCTTTCTCGGTATCGCTTCCAGTTCTTGGAATAATTTGGAACCGGAAAATGAATTCTTATTTTTGTTCATAGGGAAACCTCGGTGTTATCGTGTTCGGGCGATATCGTTTATTAATGTAAATTTGAATAATTTTTAGCTCATTCTATACTACAGGAATAAATGGTAAGATACTTAATTAATGATGTCTCCTGCTGCTTTAGTTGGTAGATATAATTGACTCTTCAATCAGAATTCTTTAAGAAGCACAGCCACGCGCCATTACTGTCTTCATAACGTAGTAACTTTCAATCCGAGACTGTAGAGAAAAGGGAGATTACTCGTGTGGCGTGAAAATTACAATTCATAAAATTGATTCTACTGATTTAACTCTGAATTTAAGGAGATGAACGATGAAGTATTAAGACAAAGTGGCAACATTCTATCTACAGAGGTGCATATACTATAGAAAGGTTTACACTGAAAAAGATGTCTATCCAACGCAATCGGCGAAGTCCAAACATATCATTTTTCTCGAAAAGAATCAAAGAATCGAAGAACTTGAGAGAAATATGGATGTTGGAGTCTTTTAATACCTGTGTTGGAACTTCATCTTTTTAAGAAAAAGAAAGAGTAAAGCAATATGTACAAACTAATAAAAAACATCTATCGAAATAATACAAGATAGTAATTAATTACAAATTAGTATTATGAAACATTATTGAAAAAAATGCTCCGATATTTTAGGACAGTTATTCAACTGAAATGGTAAAATTATAATTAAAATCATTGCTCATATTGTAATTATTGTTTGCAAATAATCAGATATTTTTCCAATTAAATAATATGTTGTTATAGGTAAGAATGTTCTATTATACTAAGTGAGAAGAGATGAAACTGCATCATCAAATATAAAAGTTTTCAATTTATAACATTGTTATAGTTGTTAATTTTGCTGCTATTTCAATTAATTTGTTTTATTTATACATATATATTTATTAAAGAATTTGGAGAAATAGAAAATAATATTTTACATTCAATTTGTACGTTAAACGAATGAGGTCTCTTCTAACTCTACCTAAACCTAATTTAGTGTCTTCCACTATCAACATGTAAATTTGTGCACGCTTTAATTTAAACCTGTTTATTTATTTATGGTTCTAACAAAATATACGTTAAAATTATCTAAAATGTTTCTTTTACAGGGTAAAGCGATTGGCAGGAATCGTCTATCCTGTTCTTCAGCGTTTATTGTCAATTCTTGAAGATGTATATCTGTGGTATATATTCTGGAGATTTTGTTATGTATCACCACAGAAAGACAAAGAATAAAAATTATAATATACTGATTTAATTTTTGAAATAATATACGAATACTTACAATAGCTTATTGTATGAGTTTTCTTCTTGTTGGATCATCAAAGATATTATGTCTTATATAAGACAAGACGTCTTCCTGAATCTTCTATCGAAGAAGCTGAGTTCTAATTGTCTATCAGTTGAAATATTCACATAGATTATCTAATGTTTTACGATTACTTTAAAATCGTGAAAATTATTCATATTTCAAATTAAGTTTTCAGAAATCTATTTAAAATAGAATCTGAATCCTCTTGTTACACTTAATATGGAGAAACATAGCAGCGTCCATAATTTAGATTAGAAAGAAAGCAACAACGAGAAGCTGAGAATAAGAAAAATGTCACCTGACAAGGAATTTCGGCTGCTAATTTGTCTGTTGTGTGTGGTGTCTATGAGAGGTGAACCCTGTTTGTACCTCACGGAAACAGACCTCAGAAGAGAATAAGATAATCAAACAATATTTTCCGAAGACCTGCAGAGATAGAAATATTTTATTTGTGTTTATTGTTTAAACGAAATGTTCACAAATCTTTTGTCAAAATAAAATTCTTCAAGCCTTAAAGTTCGATGCCCTTTGTAACTTTTAGGAATCAACTAATTATCCGCTTACCATAGATTAATTTTTAATAGAATTTATCTTCCCAATAATTTAAGGTAATATCTTTTAAATTATAATATCAAAATTTTACAAAATAGATTTTGGCAGATAATTTATCTATAATCTATAATAGTAAATTTGACCATCTTTTTCTTTTTCACTACATCGATCACAAAAATTCCTACATCCTTCCCATTAATAATCAAATTTCGTACGATTCTGGGAAAACGTCCTTTCTTCCTCAGTGATAGCTTGAGATTTTTTCGCTGCTTACGTTGTAGAAGAGATAGACGCCATCACAGAAAATACCTAGGTAATTCGTATTGTCTGACGACCAGCGCACCCGATAGTGATGCTGATGTTCAGCAATTCTCCAATTTGTCAACTTCCCTTGTTTTCACTCTTACGCCGATAACCAAAGTTGACAATAATAATCCTGCTGTTTATTCTCCATCTAATAAATCTATAAACCTCCAGACTTGCGTGTGCAAATCAGCATCACTTGTTGGTAATATAAACCTTCTACGAACCTAATTAGAGACAAACCTGTATTGTCTTCCAATCAGTTCTCTTGACTGTTTGATGATGAATCGCCAATTATTTCCATTTGATTTCATTATAACGAACCTTCTTTTGTTTCACACCCTATAAAACGGCGACTACTCTTTTTCCTAAGAGAATGAGTCAGGATATACAAAATGGCGCCATCTTTATTTAGGGGTCGGGTTCAAATGCCCGTTTTCATTGTGTTCTCCAGAAGCCGGTGGCAAAACCCTTATTACTATCACTATCCCGATAATAACAATACAGATCTGCGGCTACTATTACTTCCTTTGATTAATGCTAATAGTAATAATGAAAGACTTTGCACACAGTTGTTATTATCACTTTATTAATGTTCTGCTTAACAAGAACAGGATGCTGTGTTGCCAGTAAAGTAGAAGGGGCCAGCTCCTTTCCTACCACCCAAGTTAAAAAAATCTGGTTGATTTGTATTGCAGATTCTTTACATGTTTTTAAATAGCTGGCGAACAAAGGTACCTCCTCCACGATACAGATTAGATGGGACTCCACATATGAAAATACAGACAACCTGATGAAACAAAAGTCTCAATAAATTCAACTTTCCTCATTTTCCAGCAGGTGGCGCCACACAGCAAAGAAAGTCACCTTCACACACTTCTGAAGAGAATTCATTGGTTGTATAAGTACATCCGTCTTTTGGCAGACAGATGAGATTAACACCATTTGGGTGATTCCCACAAACTGTTAAAGCAAACAACATATGATAATTACTAGATGGTGGTAAAATCTGCTCATCATAAAAGCACATATTATAAAAAATCAACCTAATTTGATGCTTGTAAGAATCACTCTCCAAAATGCCATAACAACAGAGGTGTGTACAAAATTAATTAAAGTCTTCTCACTTCCAGTTTATCTTTCTTTGTCTCCAGTTAATTCAATGTACTACATTCTAATTTGAATATAATCGTGTTTCCTGATAGGGGCATTTACACAACAAATATAAGAACCCCTACTAACGAGAAGAAATAAGGGCCATCCTCAGTGGATATTTAAATGAACCTGGTGGATTAAACAGGACGACAAAACGGAATTCTGAATAACTGCAGGTCATAGTTTCCTGTTGAACGCTAAACATGAAATATTGCGACAGCTGAAGGTCACGAAACAGAGCGACCGTTGTAGAGGCTGTAGATTTTAACGATGGAGGTAAGGGCGAGGAAAGGAAAGGATAACCTGGACAAACCATCTGTCAGCTACACCTGCCAACGAGGAACCGCCTGCTGGTCGTTGGTGGGTATCCACATCAAGTTCAATGAGTCGGAATGCGAGGCCTTTATATTGTGGACGGATGACCATCAACGGCGGACCTGCAGCGCTGCTATGTTCAGGGAGGAGGAAATGAACGAGAACCAACAGGAAATAAGAAACGAAAAAATCCAGGTAGACGACATAAACGGACATCACCTGTGCAAGACGCAAACCCCATCTCCCAGCAAGCAAAGCATCACATTTCGCCATCCTACGCATAGAATGATTTTTATTAAATAAGTATACGTTTTTTATTCCTACAATTACCCTCATTAACCTTTCCATTTCGGATCATCTTCACCCTTTACATAAGAAAGGGACCTTAAGATTTCAGTAACATAAATGTTCATATTTATTTATTCAAATGAAAATATCAACCGAAAATTCCAGTGACGACATACCTCCATATTTAGGATACTTGATACATTGATGAGACACCGTAGCCAGGTAAAACAATGAAAATAACGATGACCTTCTGCTGCATCATGGGTTCAGAAGCGGCCGACAGATGTTAATTGTTTCAATACCGAGATACTGAAAACTGCCGTCGGAACGACGATTATATGTAGGAAGGTAATAAATAATTCATCATATGTTAATCCAAGGCCATTAATTATCACCTGGAATAGATAGATTTGGATTTTTGACAACAAATGAAAACTGGCGAATAAATTAATTTTGAAGAATATTATAACAAACATTATTTACCATAAAAGAAGGTAAAAAAGTTCAGGGGATGGAGATCGGGGAAAGACATTTGGTACAGGAGTAAGTTGTTGCAGCATCCGCCATTTCTAATTATATTTTGGTTATATGATTTTGATTCTCAGTTACAGAAAAAGTGCCAACAACAGAATATCGATTATTGCCAGTAAAACGAAAGTTTAGCCCCTCTCTCCATACACATTTAACCTTGGACTCTTGAATAGAAAGGACGGTTCACAGAGTCTTGGTCGATTAAAGATGTCATCCTAGGGTCAATCGTAAGAGTTTGGCTTTTTTCATAATCTAATCGGAAAATATAAACCTACCTCTATCACTTATCACGATGTCAGGTACTGTTGGTTTGTGCTCCTTGACACCACGTGACACTATGTACGTGAGGGATACATACCTTTCCCAAGAGGGAATCTAATGTAATTTGTGACTGGTCGACCTCGTGACGATATTATTATTATCACTTTCACTTTCTGACAGCAAAGTTATATCATAATATCAAATGATCTGTGATAACAACTTTCAGTGTGTGGATGTTAAATAAATTGTCTTGTAATTAACTGGCTGGCACCGAACCGTTTATGAATTTGCTGACATTTAAACTACCGAGATGTCAAATCAATCAATTCAGATAAATATTGAATATCGTCAATAATAGACAAAGACGCCCAGGTATCTTCCAGATCAAGAAGATCGATTTACCCTGTACTAATGACCTGACTGATGTCCTCAGGTTTCAGAATTTTTCTTTCTCACGGATTTCATGATTTCAAATCAGCAAATTTCTGTTAATCGATAAATCTCCATGGAAACCGAAATCAAAGGGAGGCATCAAAGTGACTTTACACAGATAATTCTGTCCCTGTCTCAGTCTGACGTCATGACCGCCACCGCCTCCACCAGACAGTTTACCCCTGCATGGATCTCTCGGTAGACTCCCATCTGTGTCTCCATTGTCTTTGATCAAGCGAGCTACAGGAGAGAAACAAAGACAGATATTGATAGGTAGGTAGAGATAAACACACGAGGAGAGATTCCTGGTATATGGTGGCCATGGCAGCTAGAATATTTTAAAACAAAAGCCTTCCTAACACACCTAGATCTCTGAAGACCAGACAGCAGCAGTTCGGCAGGAAGATCAATTCCAGAATACATCTGCAGGAAATAACCCGAGTGTCCGGTCATCAAAGTGTAAGCTGAGTATCTGGGTCCAGTAATTGATCTGAAGTTGATGCCGCCGAAGGTTTGAAAGGTGGCACGGTGCAGTTTTGAAGAGTTTGAGAATTCACTTAATAAGTAAAATAAAGGCTGAAAATATTTTACTTAATTTACAGAACTTTGATATCTCAGAAATACATTTAAAATAAACAAATTAACTGCTAAAAGCATTACAAAAGTAATTAACCGATTCTTCTCTTATCACCCAGTGAACAGGAGGTTCAATACATTTAATGATCCATCCTTCTCAACGGGAGCCAATCTTAGATTTTGTGGAGACGCTGCTCCACCTTATCTTAGAATCTGTCAGTAGTTAGTTATCACCGTTCGGTTTTGGTCCGGAATTCACCACAAATTAGAAAGGTAAATGGTACACGACTAAGTAGTGGTTAGTATTAATCTTTAAGCTGTGAATACCAGAGAAAAGTCTCATTTTACCATGCAGAAAATGTTTTGTTAATTAACTTCGTTACAGAAAGTAATTTAGAATGAAATCGTTCACTTATTTTCTTTATTTTCCTGTTGTGAACACGAAAAAGACTGAGAGACCGATTTGAACTGATGACCGAGAAGACGACACCAGGGGATTGATGGTTTCGAAGACAAACTCACAGCTGTGCCACCGAATGTTTAGTCCTACAAGAGTCGGAGCTGTTACCCGATGATAAGGAGTCGCTGTTAATGTAAATCAGTCTATTAATATTATTCTATGTTGCTCAATTATATTCAAATTTATTATTATTAGACGAAAAAATTAATTATGATGTCTTCGTTAATAGTGACAGATATATGTAAATAATTTAGCAATTTTAGAATTTAATCGCATAAATAAAATCGATGAAGAAAACACAGGTGAAAAGAACTGAATTAATTTTATATCATTTATCAAATATTTGTTGTTGTTGTTGTTCATTTTCAGTTTCCTACTCCACCGTTTAGGTTCATTATGTCTACTTGTAAAGGTAAAAGAATATATGAACTTTCCCAGTCTCCTAAGACAAAAACAGATTAGACAACGAACAGCAGCAGCAACAACAACAAAAATGCAGAGTTGTCTCCCATTTCCTTTCCTGTTCGTTTTCTACATCGTCATAAACTTTGTTTTGCCAAAGAATGGTTCGCACTTTCTCCATTTTAGGGGTCCGTAGTTTTCGCTGCTGATGAGGGATCTTTTTAATTCATTGCATCGCTGCTCGATAGGGAATCCTCTCTGTTCGCTGTAATGATCGAGATATTTCAGTTGATGATTTCTTGTTTATCATGACGACAGAAAAACTACAACCTGTCTTCTTCATCGTTGAATTAAAAGATTAATAGAAATTCTCTCTCTAAATAATTTATTTATATACACTGGATTATTCTTGGATTAATCCTAATCTAGACCGGTGGTTTAACAAGGTCGTCTTAATTCGGATCCCTCTAGATTCACTAGATGCGCATCGCTATCAAGATTAATAGTTACTGCAGGTTTAGAGCCGAATCCGCTCTACAGACCGGCCAATGTACTTAATTCATGTAAGTATTTCTCCTGGTGGACTACACAGGGACTGGACTAACCAGGAATAACATCATTACCACAGCAGAGAATTACCACCTCGATCAGAGGATAATCATTTTCATTAACATATAATTTCTCTTGATGAGCAAGAGTGGTTAGGGTTACACAAGGTTGTTAACATCCACTTTCGCGCCATCCACTCAGCTTACAGCAACCAGCTCCTACCGACGGTTTATCAGTCGGATTAATTCCCCTCGGCAGATGGCCAAAGTATCTGTCAGTTAAATAAAGTTAATGGTTATATGAAACCTATTTCACTGATAAATAAGAAATAAATTCATCACTTTGGCTTTCAAAACCAGCCAGCTTAATTATTCAACTTCGTTCAAGAGATTCAGATTTAATTTGTAGACGGAGTTTGCTGTTTTCGTGGGATGGTTTTCTCCGACATCTGTAGAGATGGGATTGTGTTCGGAACCGTTTATGATGGCGGGATAGAGTTTGGTAACAGTTATGGCACTGAAATGTCGTTTGGAAGCGTTTGCGGTATTAGGATGATTTAGACAACGTATATGTTGGTGAAATGGTGTTCGGAAAATTTTTGGTAGTCAGATGCCGTCCGGAAACGTTTACTGTTCACATTAATATTATATATTATTCTCATTTTTCTAGAAGTAAAATGGCCGCCTTCCTCAGTTATGGAACCCATATTTTACGTCAAAGAATTCTACACTGTGGACAGATCTTGTAATGGACTCCTTTTCCATCCGACACCCTAAATCTCTTTAAATAACTGGAATTCTTCCCTTATTTTTCCTTACAATGAGTTTAATCTCATTTCTTGCACCTTGTATGTCCCCTTTATATTCTGTTCATTGCCAGCCTGATCACGGAACATCTCTTTGATGGCGATATTTCTTTATTCTACAAACAAAGAATGAAAATACATTCGATAATTTAAAGAAATTTTCTTTGCTGTTCGTTTTCATTCCTTTTTCAAATAATTAATTTCTACATAAAACTACACAATTTGTAATATGTATATCCTCTTGTATTGGGAAAAGACTTCCTACGGTGAGGACTCATATTAGAGAGTACCCGCTGTAGCCATGTTTCCTCAGTTTCTATTTGCACTTCATGTAAACAAGACAGGCTTCAGTTCATGGCTGCTCTGAGATGTGGAATACTTAGAATATACACGATAAACAGATTGTCTTCTATGTGCAGAACCAACTGAAGATAGGGGAAGAAACAGGAATCACGGAAGTGTATAGCACAATTATCTATCTACAGTACTCTTGTGAAGTAACAAAGTTTTATTTAGAAGTACAGAGCTTATTGTTGATACATCCAAGTAGGGAAAAGGACGTTGATAATTCAGACATGGCCGTGTAGAAATGTCTCTGTTAGTAATCAGAACTACGGGTTTTTCTAGTCTGGAGACTTCCGTGTAGTTACATATTTATTAATGTTTAAAATTTCTCGGTTTGTTTCAGTGCTAACAGATTCTTGTGTCAAAACTAACTTTCTATAACTGGGGCTGTACCTTTCTGATGTGGAAACTTTCGTATAGAGAAGAGGAATAATTGACTTTTCTACAGCTACATTTTCGTCTTATTACTGAGAGTACAACACGGTAGAGAGGCTGATCCTTTTCAGAAAATCGGCAGGTTTCCGACACAGTCACCACCATTTAATATAGTAATTGATAGTTACAAATCTAGAGAGTCGGATGTGGAAATGTCTTCTATACTCTGTCAGGACAGAGTTAATTAGACGCTTTAAAGTGGTATTATAAAAATAGAGATTTTTGTTGACTTACAGACGTCGCCAAATCTGTCTTGGAGGAAAGATTCTTCACCGATCCATCAAGGACACAGGCACTTGATAATGGTAGCACTTTTTAACAAATTCACGACTTTTCACATCTCAGATCTCACGCGCAGTTCTAACTCTGTCGGTAAAAGTCGTCTTCGACTGATGTCTCCGCTTATCACAGAAACTGGTTTATGCCGCTCAGCATCGATCTATTTGTTTCACCACCCTGAAGCTATTGAAGACATTCGACTGCATCTGCTGTCAGCTTTCAGATTCTTCTAAGGACAGAACCATCACAGCAAGTAATTGTGATATCAGGAACGGAAGACTTATTTTGTTTATTTTCTCTGATTGTATCCAATATATAATTGGTTCGAGATCCGTTTAAACTGTGGAGACAGGCAGGGATAAGGAAATGATTGCTGCTCGATATAACAGCAGCTGTAATTAAAGTTTTTTGTTAAAATGTGATTTAGCTATTCATTGTATGTTTCGGTAGAAAGATGTGGCGATAAATAATATCATTATTATATCTTGTGCTATTAACATCACCATATACACCACTACTAGATCCCAGGTTTAACAGTCTTGTTTACTTTTCCATAGTTCATGACAGTGCAGGAAGAATGACTTTTGTAAACCTAATATATTTAAGGGGATAGAAGAACCCTTAACAGGTCTGAGATTTCATCCCAGGCCGTCCATCTTGGTAGATCGGTAGACTAACCACCTGACCAACGCGTTACCTTTTCACGATAGATTTAACGACGTAATCACCAAAAGACTCACCCAAGAGGGTTCATTTGTCGACATGTCGTAACCTGCCGCAGAATGTAGCTTGACGTTAGATCCAAGAACTCGGCCTCTCCGGTCTTTCGCCTACGAAATTACAGGTCCTCAGGTCAAAGATGGTATTTCTGGCGAATTTAATTGGGATGTAATTAGTTTTTCAAATTCATTTGGCGTCGCTAGGAACACTTAACAAAATTAAATTCACAATTATCCACAGGAAAGAAGAGCTCATTAGAGATACCTCATCATTCAATTATGAAAAATACCAGATGTTTACGTGATAATCAGGAACAGTTATCTCTAAGGTATTTTTCCGACGTCTCAATCGTCAAAGCTGTAGAGTCCTCAGCGCAACTCACCATTTGTTCTCCTAGAATATTAAAGTCCTTTATTTTCACCGAATATACACTGTCCAATTAATGAAGCCTCTTCTTTTTTTACAGGCTGTAGCATCACATAACCCACCTCAAGAAGACGCTTAATATTTCTATCATCCAATTTAGCTATGAATATATAAATGGGGAAACAGGCTCCACAAGTTTAGTTTTAGCGACCGTATGCTGATGAAGTTTACCGGATTTTGAGATATTGCCATATTACATTAAGAAAATGAGACCGGAAGTATGTACCTGATAAGGAAACAAAGTGGAAACGTGTCTTTTATCATATTGTGAGATATTTTAAGGTGTTACTGGAACCGTAAATTTGAGGTAATAGTTATGAACTGATTATTTATAAGCTCTGCCAAGATGGAAGAGTTACAGAAAAACAGCCAATCTCATCAGACGCCGCATGACGGACTCAGGGGAACAACTGGTAAAAAATAAGTTATTGAAGACGTGAAAAATTCCAGGTAACGGAAGAATAACCAGGCTTAGGCCTCGGCTTGGACACTCCCTCATCAGTTAGCCTTTATTGCATACATCGATACGCTTTCGTGGAAAGTTGACCGAAGGTACATTATTTATTGAAATTTTTGGGGTTTTCCCTAATCTTTGTCTTGTCTAAAATTTAATCAGATCAGCTAACGAGGTCACGTGGATCTACACGGATGTGGATATCTGAAGACAGACTCGGCGACATTTTTAAGATCAAAAGTTGCACCTACTACCACCTCGATTCCAGAACTATAAGAAATGGTTAAAACTATCGATAACGACACGAATTCATGGTAGAAGATGTAGCGCTTCTTATAATTTTATAAATGTTGATTAAAAATTACATTTTTTATCTTTCGGCCGTTGTGTGAATATTAAATTCCTTTAATATCTTATTAAAAGAAACAGGTGTTTCATTAATGTAAATATCTGTATCTGTTTTCATAATATTAGCATAAATGTTTTTGTAATAAATGATTTCGTTCCATTTTTGATAATTGTGCGATCACCTCCACTTGCAGATATTTGTTGATATCCAGAGGAGACGAAACTCATCTTTAGCGGAGCCTCCAGAAAACATGAACCTGATCAAAGTCGTCCTGCTGTCTGTCCTGCTGGGCTGCCCGAAGATGTCCCGTGAATGTTCACCAAAACTATATGAAACTCACGAATGTAAACTATTTCCTACAGTTACTTTTTATTCAGGATTAATTCCAAATGATTAGGTTGTCGTGTTTTTGTGCTGACCATGGACCAGTTTCATCCTCTCTACGATATAGAACCCATATTACAAAGTTGTCCATAATTTATAGTTTGTACGAACATGCTTTCACCGGAAGTGTATCCGGTATCGATCGGTATTTGTGCTTTGATCAGAATAGCGGATGTTCGATTAATTCTTAGATACGTAATAGTATTAATCCTATCAGTATTAGTATAATCGATGTCATCATCGTTGTTAACAGGAATATCTATGTTAAACAAACAATCTCAGGTCAGAATACTTACTGCGTATATGGAGAAACTTTCTGACAACTTTATTATAATTAGCAATATTAAGGTTAATAATAACCTGTAACTTGGAGAAATACATGGACCTCGGCTAAGTTTAAACTGGTTTCCTTTTTGTTTTCCATGATTGTTACTGGTGGGATACATACAAGACAAGCGTGTACCTTTTCCGAGGGGAAGATGGTCACCGAACAGCGCACGTGTATTCAGGTGGAGGTAGAAGCTGTTGAGAGTGGTGCACTGCAACTGTCAGAAGATCGATCTCCAGCCGGACGACTGCTGTGCTCGGGTTGATGAAAGCTTTCCCTAGACTGGAGGTTTTCAATATGATCTCCCAGGCAGTCGGGCTCATCCATCCGTCAGTACGGATCCGACGGAACCTAAATTTATCCCAAGAGAGCCCACGTGGTCGGAACAAGAGTCCGCCCGCTTTGATGTAAACTATGGAAAGCCGGCTTAGGAATTTTTACTAGGCTCTTTATATATCCTGACGATATCATATTTACCATCTGATACTGTCTGGACAAAGGACACCATTTCTTAAGTCCTGCTCTGAGAAATACCTTAGATCTAAGTTAACATGCTCTGTGTAAAGTACCTGGTGTTTTCTATAATTCATAATTATTGTACCAAACGAAGAACGTAACAGCTTCACAATCTATCAGAACAGCTGTTCTGCCTCCATTTTTAAAAGCGGCCGAGTCTTTACCGTTTATTTTCAAATGTAGATCGCTTGTGTAATTACCGTAACATTAACATCTCGCGGTCTGGCAGCCATTCGTAGTTTATATGGGGACAGTTACTTATAGCGATTAGAAATTGGTCTTTGTTATCCTTTTTAATTTATTTGCCGCGAGATAACCTTCTGAAGGAAACCTTACCATTTCCATGTCCGCTTCATGCAAATTATAATATTAAAGAGATACAAACCTGAGATTCTCGTTATGTACAAAGAAGGAATATTGAGATAGCATGCATTAAATAAGGTAAGGTTGGTCACCTGTAATTATCTAGAAGTGAAGTTGTACTATGAAATTATCCTCATGATAGATTTTATTTTACAAAAGTTTGATTGAAGACCGAAATTCTACATATCATTTGTTATTTTACACGTTGAAAAATTATCTTCGATAACAAAGATTCTTTTAGGGTTTACTTAGTTTATTTAGGTGTTTTGAGTTATTACAATTTATTTCTGTAAGTGTATTGTACTTTCGAAACTTGTTATTTCTTTCTTTTAGGCACCAATAAATAACGGTAATAAATATACCAATGTAGCTCTAATCATCATTTGGAAATAGCATCTGATTTTATTTGTCTTATTTTTCAGACTGTGGAAGCGATCCAAATGAGCCGATTTGTGTACCGGAATATAACTGCATTTATACTCCACGTTTTCCTCACGCTAAATGTCCCCCAAAGACGTACTGCTGTCGCTCAGTGGTAGTATGAGGTACATCTTAATTTTTGTATTTTTTTTTTTTATTTCTGTGTAGTCTTTGTTTATAGAAATACTGGAAAGATCAATTTTCAAATGCAGATAATCTACACGAAAAGTAATAATCATCATTTGTTAACTAGGTGTCAACTTATATCAATAATCCCTTATTTTTAAAAATGTTTACCTTGTTAAACTTTCTTTTACAATTCTTGAAATATCATTTCTTATGTTTGGTGTAACTGCAATGAAGTCATTTGATAGCTTTGACCGACCATCAAACTTTGTCTACAATGTGAGGCTTCAAAGATTGAATAAATTAAAGTAAATTCTAATATTTATCCTTTTTGCCCATAAACTGTAAAATGAGTCGATCTCTCTTTCGGTTAAATAAATGAAGTTGTCTAAATATGAAAACACTTTTTCGTATAAAATCGAGGTAAATGGGAATCTGTTTATTCTGAGTTTCCTTAGCAAAGACTTGAGAAACATCTATTTCCAGTTATTCACTGCCCTCCATAAAGATTCTATTGATTACCTGCTGCATTCAAAAACGTGTTTTCTTACGTAAATAAAAGGGTCCAACATTCGGAGTCTACCAAAAGAAACCGCTGTTATTGAATTCTGATCTTAATTTTAAATGGACGGTCACCATCACATTACATACCAAACACCAGGTGATATAATTAAACCTTAGCTTTGTCAGTATCGCTTCCAGCTCTTGGAATAATTTGGAACCGGAAAATTAATTCTTAGTTTTATTTATAGGAAAACCTCGGTGTTATCGAGTTCTGGCGATATCGTTTATTAATGTAAATTTGAATAATTTTTAGCTCATTCTATACTACAGGATAAATGGTAAGATACTTAATTAATGATGTCTCCTGCTGCTTTAGTTGGTAGATGTAATTGACCCTTCAATCTGAATTTCTTAAGAAGCACAGCCATGCGCCATTATTGTCTTCATAATGCAGTAACTTCCAATCTGAGACTGTAGAGGAAAGGGAGATTACTCGTGTGAGGTGAAAATTACTATTCATAAAATGGATTCCACTGATTTAATCCTGAATTTAGCGAGATAAAGAATGAAGTATTAAAACAAATTGGCAGGACAGTCTTCCAACTCAAAGTCAGCGCCAAACCATTTCCTACACATATATAATTAACTTCTGACCACATATTCGCTGTCCGCCAAAGAACAGTTTGGAGAGGTTGGATCGTTTGGTGCAGTAACAGCTAAAGCATCTTTTCTTAGATATGTTAATAAAATGTCTTGACAGGGATAATAACCTTCTCCTGCAGACTTTGGAGCAATGATTAAATGCAATGTATCGGATCAGATGATGTTTATGTCTTTCATTCCAAACAACGAGAATAAGCTAGCAGCAAAATCGTAAATAGTGAAAATCTGTTTGTTATAAACTTTAACATTTTATATAAATCTGAATGTATGAGTTTGTTTTTATGGCCGGTCTGATGGAAACTTGATAGAATTATTCGCAGTCTCACAAAGGAACTAAAGTCGCAATATTCTCCATCTCCAAGCAGTTGCATCACCGCATTGGTTCATAGATTACAGACAGTTAACACTGCTAAAAGATGACTATTATAAGCAATCCTCAAAACTCAATACACAGTATCTGGATAGAAAAGAATCAAAGAATCGGAACAAATTGTTATCTGTTTGGGTTTCTCTATACCTGTGTCGAAACTTCTTTTTAATACTTTTGAAAAGAGTTTTGCAAAACAACCAAACTAATAACAATGATCCATCGAACACTTACTACAAAAGGATGGTAGATACTCACGAAGCTGTTATTTTGTAAAGTCATTAAGGGAATTGCTCAAATATTATGGAAAGTTATTCTAATGAAAATGTAATATTATATCGAAAATATAGCGCATAACGCAACTATTAAAAGCAAATAAGTGAGAAATATATTCCAGTGACTAATGTGTTGTTTTACACGGGAATAAGCAATTATACTAAATGGAAGAGATGAAACTGCAGTTAGCATACTTTCCTTTAAGGTTCCTACCGAATTTTCATGTTATGTTGAGCACATAAAAATATATTATTCAAAATTAACTGTAATCAATCCATCACACTGCTAGAGTCGCTAATTTTGCTATTTTTTCATTTAATTTATTTTGTATATAAGTGTACATTTATTGGACAATTCGGATCAATAATTAATAATCTTTTTGCATTTCATTTGTATGTTAAACAAAATAGGTCTCTTCTAACTCTACCTAAACCTAATTTAGTGTCTTCCACTATCAACATGTAAATTTGTGCACGCTTTGATTTAAACCTGTTTATTTATTTGTGTTCTCTACCAAAATATACGTTAAGATTATCTAAAATGTTTCTTTTACAGGCTAAAGAAATTGGCAGGAATCGTCTAGACAGTTCTTCATCATTTATTGTCAATTCTTGAAGATGTATATCTGTGGTATATATTCTGGAGATTTTGTTATGTATCACCACAGAAAGACAAAGAATAAAAAATTATAATATGCAGATTTAATTTTTAAAATAATATGTGAATACTTACAACTCATTGCATAAGTTTTCTTCTTGTTGGATCATCAAAGATATTATGTCTTATATAAGACAAGACTTCCTCCTGAATCTTCTATCGAAAAAGCTGAGTTCTAATTGTTTATCAGCTGAAATATTCACATAGATTATCTAATGTTTTACGAATACTTTAAAATCGATAAAATTATGCATATTTGAAATTAAGATTTCAGAAATCTATTTAAAATAGAATCTGAATCCTCTTGTTACACTTATAATGGCAAAAACATAGCAGCCTCATAATTTAGATTAGACAGAAAGCAACAACGAGAAGCTGAGAATAAGAAAAAGGTCATCTGACAAGGAATTTCGGCTGCTAATTTGTCTGTTGTGTATTGTGTATGAGAGGTGAACGCTGTTTGTATCTCACGGAAACAGACCGCAGAAGAGAATAAGATAATCAAACAATATTTTCCGAAGACCTGCTGAGATAGAAATATTGGATTTGTGTTTATTGATTGAACGAAAAGTTCACAAACCCTTTGCCAAAATAAAATTCTTTAACCCTTATAGTTCGATGCCCTCTGTAACTTTTAGGAATCATCTAATTATCCAATTACCATAAATTAATTTTTGATAAGGTTAATCTTCACAATAATGAAAAGTAATATCTTTTAAATTATAATTTATTAAGTTATGCACTCAAAACGAAAGTATCACCCCTCTTCAGTAAGGTGATCCTTCCATTTATTCAACGAATGTAACATCCTATTTATTAGACAGGAAAGATGAAACCATTTGAAAGTCTCGCTTTACCCACATTAGAAATGTTATTTAATAAAATTGAAACCTAGCGAATAATCTTTGCATCAAGTTCGAATGCTTTCTTTCTTAAAAATCTTCTTTAATCCCTTGGTACTGAATCCAACATAGTCGATTTGAAATCGTATCTACATAATATTATGGGATTTCAATCACATACCAAGGGGTATTAAGAACCCACGGTTGTCGTTTCATTAATCACAATGAAGAGACTGACAGGACAAAGAACCCGTCAGTTTTGCAGCCTTTATGACATCAAATAGTTTTTGCATTGAACGACTTTATGCCTCCATCAATGTACTCTTGGAGTTGGCAACAAGACCCAGTACCCAAATTCCTCTCCGTATTGCATGCCTCTGTAATATACTGCGGTATTCCGTATTTAAAGATACCGTTCATCTGTCTGACTGTCTCTATAGACATAAAATCTGGGATTATGCGGGGATTATGCGGCAGCTTAATGGAAGGAGAAATACGGTAAAAGGTTGTGTTTTTTATTTCTAGGATGCAAAACCTTCTCCTTGTTAACATCACGAAACAATTGAACATTTATTCAATATGATCGTCTCTAAACAATATCTGTGCCTATCCTCGAATTGTTTTTCCTTTCAGCCGTGGAAACAATTAAAACGCTTGTTTTACACATTAATACTCTCTTGTTAGTTACCTTTCTATACTCTCCACTTTCCTGATAACATGGGTCGTTTGGCTCCTTGAGCGGTGTGTCCAGAGCATTTTACAATATGGCGGAGCCTACCACTTCCTGGTTGATAGTCCAGATGAATGCCATCGTCCAAAGGATGCCTCTACAGCTGTTTGATACTAATAGCTCTCATCAGCAGCACATACCTTCGACGCCAGCGGGGATCGAAATCGCCACACTAGAAGTGACGAGTAAACCCACCACCCACTGCGCCATCTAAGCTACCTTTACCCTCCCCGATATATGGTGTTAAGGAAGATGTTGCTTATTGGAATACACCCTCCATATTTCACAGAAATCTTTTGGAAGAATATTTCTCTATACATAGCGATAAATAGCAAACTTTTAGCCCTTCCTCCTGCATCATATTATTTTTCTTTTTTACAATATCGACCACGAGAATTCTTACATCCTTCTCCTTAAAAATAAATATCTATATGTTTCTTGGAAAACATCATTTCTTCTCTCGGTGTTTTCTTAATACTTATGTTGCCTACATTGTAGAAGAAATAGACTTCATCACAGAAAATACCTAGGTAATTCGTATTGTCTGACGACCAGCTCACCCGATAGTGATGCTGATGTTCAGCAATTCTCCAATTTGTCAACTTCTCTTGTTTTTAATCTGTCGTCGATATCCAAAGTTGAGAATAATAATCCTGCTGTTTATTCTCCATCTAATAAATCTGTTCAATACTCAGACTTACGTGTGAAAATCAGCATCACCTGTTGGTTATATAAACCTTCCTCGTAGCTAATTAGACATTAATCTGTGTTGTCTTCCAATCAGTTCTCTCGACTGTTTAATAATGAATCTCCAATTATTTCCATTATATCGAACCCTCTTTTGTTTCTCACCCTTTAAACCGGCGACTACTCTGTTTCCAAAGAGAGTCAGTCAGGATGAACAAAATGGCGCCATCCTTATTTAGGTTCGGGTTCAAATACCCCGTCTTCTTTGTGTTTTCCGGAAACGTCTGGCAAAACCATTATTACTATCACCATCCCGATAATAACAACAATGGTAATGATCTGGAACTGCTACTACACTTGCTCATTTAACGCTGTTAGTAATAATGAAACAATTAGCGAATAGTTATTGTTATCAATTTATTAATGTTCTGCTTAACAACAACCTGATACTGCATTGTTTCCACTCAAGCAAATAAAGGGCCATCTCCTTTCCGTCATCCCAAGTTAACAAAACATGTCAATGTTTCTGGGTTCTCGTCAAGTTTGGTAAACAACTGGTTTTAAAAAATGTACTTCGTTCACGATGCAGTTTAAATAAAATTTCTTTGATGTTACTCCTGATAACACAATAAGACACAAGCCACAATAAATTTAACTTTCCTTATTTCCAAAGATTTAGCATCCGGCAGCAATAAAGGTCCCTGGAACATTTTTCTGAAGGAAATTCATTAGGTGTGATAACACATTCATCTTTTGGCACACAGGTGTGATGGACCTTCCTTCTCACAGCTAATAAAATAAACAAAATATAATAATTACTAGATAGTGGCAAAAATTACTAAACAGAAACGCACGTATTATAGACAATCATCCTATTCTGATGTTTGTCAGAATCAGTCCACGAAAAAGCCCTAACAACAGGGGTAAGTATAACGTGAAATGTACATGAGGTCTCTTCTAGTTTCTCTTTCTCTCTTTGTCTCCAGTTAATTAAAAATACAAAATCCCAATTTGAATGTAATCGTGTTTTCCTGAAGGGGCCATCCACATATAGGGTACAATATTCGCACCAAATATAAGAGTTCCTGCTCACTTAAAGAAAGAAGGGCCATCGTCACAGGGCATCTGAACGAACTTGACCATTTTTGCCATTTAACTCATACTTCTGAGAATATTCGATGATGAAGCAGGACGATAAAACCAAATTGTAAATGGTTGCAGGTCTCAGGATGGACCTGAAGGTTTTATAGCTTTTTGTTGATCGCGTCACATGAAATATTGTAACAGATGAAGGAAAAGAAACTCAAGAGGGCGGAGACCAAAGACCAGGGGGAAGGAAATCTGTTCATGCTCTTGCATCCATTTACAACCAAACGACGGGAGAAATAAAAGAGCAGAGCGAACATTGTATAGTATATAGATTTTAACGATGAAGGTCGTAGAAAGGAAAGTGTTTGATAGATAACTGAAGAGAAGAATTCTTATTCTACAACTGTGCTTTCATCTTCTCGACAGGCTAAGATTGCACAACTCTGACCCGCTGCTTCAGTATAATCAAGTAAGTCTCGGTCTTCTTATTTAGACAAACAAGCCACAAATACTTTGGACTGTTTCCAAACTGAACATTCTCGAAACATCTGATATAGTACATTACTCGTAATTTTATGTGTAAAATAATTCCTCAAATTACCAGTGGATGCGGGGGAAGTCTCACTATTTAGTAACTAAGTAAATTAGGTGCAATTCTATTTTTGTTTAATTTTATTCTCGTTTTTTAAAAATAATAAATCCCTGTGACGCGTGACTTTATCGGTGTCGTTTGTTCCTTGACATGGCCGTAGCAGATTCTCTCCAGATTACAGGTAAGTTATATTAGAAGTCGCAGGTGCTTTCCGGTTGAAGAAATTTTGTCAGAGATAGGAAGAGACCGGTGATGTTGAGGAGGAAATATCGTAAACTGAGGATGTCACTGATGACGATCGTGATTTCCAAGATGCATCGTTTTCGGATTCTAAGGAACCGTATCGTATAAAAAAATCTTGATACCTAAAAAAAGAGGAAAAAAATAGAGGGAAGCGCTTTAACTATCTCGTTCTAATGGTAACCAGATTACCTCTGCTGGCCGGATACCAGAGATCGGACGGAGAAGCGGCTCGCTATTCTTTGGAATGCTGAAACTACCGCGGGATATAGTTCCTGCCACCTGATCTCTCGAAACGTTCCAAAAACCTTCATCGGCTGATTGGATTTGTAGACGGTGAGACCACCAGGGTCTGCCAGCGTAGACGGGAAAGACCAGCAGATAATGCGGGCTTAGAGAGCCAGAACGACTCAGCTGGAAGTTCTTGGCGGCCCCGCGTCGCTAATTCTAGAAGCTGCGGACGCACACTGGGAAGCTACCAGGAGAGGCCCAGTAATTAAATCAGGGAAATGCCTGGTATTCGATCTGTCCCGGAGTATCGCACTGAGGCCGAGCCTAACAAGAAAAAAAATTTAATACAGGAGACGATATGAAGAAATAGCCTCGAAATTCCATCAGATTTTGTATAAATCAAATAACCCCACCCCCGTTTCATTCCTTGATATTCGAGTAGATGCGGACACCAACATTGATTCACACCAGACAATAAGAATAGAAAGATGGACCTCTTACAAGGAGGCGACAGTGTAAAAAAAAGGCACAAGAATAAGTTTCCCCACATCATCCTTAGCA
The DNA here is from genome assembly GCA_018389105.1 of Nautilus pompilius. Taxonomy (NCBI): domain Eukaryota; kingdom Metazoa; phylum Mollusca; class Cephalopoda; order Nautilida; family Nautilidae; genus Nautilus; species Nautilus pompilius. The sequence goes on along the minus strand of JACATO010000959.1, from coordinate 165,021 downwards.
ACAGCGTCAAAGAAAAAGGTAAGGATCACCTGGACAAACCATCGGCCAGCTACACGAGCCAACGATGAACCGTCTGTTGGCGGTTGGTGGGGCTCCACATGTATTTGGATGAGATGGGATACGAGGCCTTTGTCTTGTGGACGGATGACCATCCGGAGTGGAGCTCCAAGATGACCAGCGTGCAGCGACTTCTGTGGTGCAGAATGTTCAGGGAGAAGTAAACGAACCAAAACCAACAGAAAATATGAAGCGGAAATATCCAGGTAAACACTGCTTTTTTCATCCAGCGATGACATAAACAGACATCACCTGCGTAAGATGCATAAACCGTCTCCGCACAAACAGAGCATCACCTTCTGCCCTCCAACACATGAGAAAGATTTTTATTACATAAATATACCTTACTTATACCTACTATTACCCTCATTAACCTTTATTTTTATGTCATATTTCGGATCACACTCACCAGACACATGAAAAGGAGAACTACAATTATAAGTTAAGAAGGGTTAAAATATATTAAATACAAGTGAAACTATACAAGAAAAATTCCAGTTACGACATGCCTCCATACTTTTTATACCTCAAACATTGCTGAGACACCTTAGTCAAGCAAAACAGAATGAAAATAACGATGACTTTCTGCTGCATCATGGTTTCAGAAGCGGCCGACAGATGTTAATTTGTTTCAATAGAGAGATACTGTAAACTGCCGTCGCATCGACGATTATATGTAGGAAGATAATAAATAATTCATTATATCTTAATCTGAGGCCATTAATTATCATATGGAATGGATACATTTGGATTTTTGAAAACAGATGAAAATTCACAAATAAATTAATTTTGAAGAATATCAAAACAAATATTATTTACCATAAAAGAAGGTAAACAAGTTCAGGGGATAGAGATCGGGGAAAGGCAGCTGGTACAGAAGTAATTTGTTGCAGCAACCGCCATTTATAATTATATTTTGGTTACATGATTTTGATGCTCAGTTAACGAAAAAGTGCCAACAGCAGAATATCGTTTATTGCCAGTTCAACGAACGTTCAGACCCTCTCTCCATACACATTTAACCTTGGAATCTTGACTAGAAGGGACGGTTCTTAGAATCTTGGCCAATTAAAGATGTCGACTTAGCGCCAATCGTAGGAGTTTGGCTATTTTCATAATCTAATCAGAAAATTTAAACCTACCTCTATCACTTATCACGGTGTCAGGTACTCTGGGATTATACTCCTTGACACCAGGTGACACTATGTAGGTGAACGGATACCTACCTTTCCCAAGAGGGAATCTAATGTAATTTGTGGCTAGTCGCCCTCGGTGACGATATTATTATTATCACTTTAGCTTTCTTACAGTAAAGATATATCATAATATCAAATGATTGGTGATAACAACTTTCATTCTTTGGATGTTTAAGGAATTGTCCTGTAATCAGCTGGCTGGCACTGAACAGTTTCTAGGTTTTGCTGACATTTCAGCTACCGAGATGTCTGAACAATCAATGCAGATACATGTTGAATATCGTCAATAAAAGACAAAGATGCCTAGGTATCTTCCAGGTGAAGAGGATCGATCTACTCTGTACTGATTGAAGTCCTCATCTTTCAGAATTTTAATTTCTCACTGGTCTACATTTTATATCAGCAAATTTCTGTTAATCGATAAATCTCCATGAAGACCGAATTTAAAGGGAGGAATCAAGGTGACTTCACACAGATAATTCTGTCTCTGTCTCAGTCTAACGTCATGACCGCCACCGCCTCCACCCGTCACTTTACACGAACATGGATCTCTCGGTAGACTCCCGACTGTGTCTCCATTGTCTTTGATCAAGCGGGCGACAGGAGAGAAACGGAGACAGATATTGATAGGTAGGTAGAGGTAAACACACGAGGAGAGATTCCTGGTATATGGTGTCCATGGCAGCGAGGAATATTTTAAGGCAAAAGCCTTCCTAACACACCTAGACCTCTGAAGACAAGACAGCAGCAGTTCGGCAAGATGATAAATTCCAGAATACATCTGCATGAAACAACCCGAGTGTCCGGTCATCAAAGTGTAAGCTGAGTATCTGTGTCCAGTTCTTGATCTGAAGTTGGTGCCGCCGAAGGTTTGATAGGTGGCACGATGCAGTTTTGAAGAGTTTGAGAATTCACTTAATAAGTAAAATAAAGGCTGAAAATATTTTACTTAATTTACAGAACATTGATATCTCAGAAATACATTTCAAATATATAAATTAACTGTTAAAAACATTACAAAAGTAATTAACCGATTCTTCTCTTATCACCCAGTGAACAGCAGGTTCAATACATTTCATGATCCATCCTTCTCAACGGGAGCCAAGCTTAGATTTTGTGGAGACCCTGCTCCACCTTATCTTAGAATCTGTCAGTAGTTAGTTATCCCCGTTCGGTTTTGGGCCGGAATTCACCACAAATTAGAAAGGTAAATGGTACACGACAAAGTATTCCTTAGTATTAATCTTTAAGCTGTGAATACCAAAGATAAGCTTCATTTTACCATGCAGAAAATGTTATATTAACTTCGTTACAGAAAGCAATTTAGAATGAAGTCGTTCACTTATTTTCTTTATTTTCCTGCTGTAAACACGAAAGAGACTGAGAGAGCGATTCGCCGCTTATCACAGAAACTCGTTTATGCCGGTCAGCATCGATCGATTTGTTTCACCACCCTGAAGCTATTGAAGACATTCGACTGCATCTGCTGTCAGCTTTCAGATTCATCTAAGGACAGATTAGAACAGCAAGTATTTGGAATATCAGGAACGGAAGACTTATTTTGTTTATTTTCTCTGATTGTATCCAATATATAATTGGTTCGAGATCCGTTTAAACTGTGGAGACAGGCAGGGATAAGGAAATGATTCGGCTTGGACACTCCCTCTGCAGTTAGCCATTATTGCATACATCTATAGGGTGTGGTGGAAAGGTGGCGGAAGGTACATCATTTATCGAAATTTTTGGGTTTTTATCCGATTCTCTGACGAGTAAAAAATTTCATCAGTTCATGTGACGAGGTCACGTGGACCTACACGGATATGGAGGTTATATGAAGACAGACTCGGCGACATCTTTAAGATCAAAAGTACGATTCCAGAACTATGAGAAATGGTTAAAACTATCGATAACGACACGAATTCTTGGCTGAAGATGTAGCGCTTCTTATAATTTATTAAATGCTGAATAAAAATTACATTTTTTAACTGTCGATCGCTGTGTGAATATTAAATTCCTTAAATGTCTTATTAAAAGAAACAGGTGTTACATTAATGTAAATATCTGTATCTGTTTTCATAATGTTAGCATAAATATTTTTGTAACAAATGATTTCCTTCCATTTTTGGTAATTGTGCGATCACCTCCACTTGACGATATTTGTTGACATCCAGAGGAGACGAAACTCATCTTTAGCGGAGTCTCCAGAAAACATGAACCTGAGCAAAGTCGTCCTTCTGTCTGTCCTGCTGGGCTGCCCGAAGATGTCTCGTGAATGTTCACCAAAACTATATCCAGGAGATCAACTATGTAAACTATTTCCTACTGTTACTTTTTTATTGTCTAATTCGAAATGATTAGGTTGTCCTGTTTTTGTGCTGACCATGGACCAGTTTCATCCTCTCTACGATATAGAACCCATCCATAATTTATAGTTTGTACGAACATGCTTTCACCGGAAGTGTATCCGGTATCGATCGGTATTTGCGCTTTCATCAGAATAGCGGATGTTCGATTAATTCTTAGATATGAAATAGTATTAATCCTATCTATATTAGTATAATCGATGTCATCATCGTTGTTAACAGGAATATCTATGTTAAACAAACAATCTCAGGTCAGAATACTTACTGCGTATATGGAGAAACTTTCTGACAACTTTATTATAATCAGCAATATTAAGGTTAATAATAACCTGTAACTTAGAGAAATACATGGAGCTCGGCCAAGTTTAAAATGATTTCCTTTTTGTTTTCCATGATTGTTACTGGTGGGATACATACAAGACAAGCGTGTACCTTTTCCGAGGGGAAGATGGTCACAGAACCGCGCACGTGGTATCGGGTGGAGGTAGAAGCTGTTGAGAGTGGTGCACTCCAACTTTCAGACGATCGATCTCCAGCCGGACGTCTGCAGTGCTCGGGCTGATGAACGCTTTCCCTAGACTGGAGGTTTTCAATATGATCTCCCAGGCAGTCGGGCTCATCCATCCGTCAGTACCGAACCGACGGAACCTAATTCTATCCCAAGAGAGCCCACCTGGTCGGAACAAGAGTCCGTTCGCTTTGATGTAAACTATTGAAAGCCGGCTTAGGAATTTTTTCTAGGCTCTTCATATATCCTTATGATATCATATTAACCGTCTGATACTGTCTGGACAAAGGACACCATTTGTTAAGTCCCGCTCTGAAAAATATCTTAGGTCTAAGTTAACATGTTCTGTGTAAAGTACCTGGTGTTTTCAATAATTCATATTTATTGTACCAAAGGAAGAACGTAACAGCTTCACAATCTATCAGAACCGCTGTTCTTCCTCCATGTTTAAAAGCGGTCGAGTGTTTACCGTTTATTTTCAAATGTAGATCGCTTGTGTAATTACCGTAATATTAACATCTCGCGGTCTAGCAGCCATTCGTAGCCTTTCTGGGGACAGTCATAGCGATTAGAAATTGGTCTTTGTTATCCTTTTTAATTTCTCATGCCGCGAGATAACCTTCTGAAGGAAACCTTACCATTTCCACGTCCGCTCATGAAAACAATAATATTAAAGAGATACAAACGTGAGATTCTCGTTATGTACAAAGAAGGAATAATTAGAATAGCATGTATTAAATATGGTAAGGTTGGTTACATGTGGTAATTATCTAGAAGTAAAGTTGTACTATGAAATATTTATCTTGATAGATTTTATTTTACGAAAGTTTGATTGAAGATCGAAATTCTACATATCTTTGTTATTTTACACGTTGAAAAAATTATCTTGGATAACAAAGATTCTTGTAGGATTTACACAGTTTATTTATGTGTTTGGAGTGATTATAATTTATTTCTGTAAGTGCATTGTACTTTCGAAGGTTGTTATTTCTTTCTTTTTCGCACCAATAAATAACCGTAATAAATATACCAATGTAGCTCTAATCATCATTTGGAAAATAGCATCTTATTTTATTTGTCTTATTTTTCAGACTGTGGATACAATAAAAACAACCCGGATTGTTTAGAGAGAAGTGGCTGCCTTTTTTATGAACATTATGTTCACCCTAAATGCCCAAGTAAAAGATACTGCTGTATAATAAGGAAAGGAAAAGGTACATCTAAATGTTTGTGTATATATATATATATATTTTTTATTTCTGTGTACTCTTCGTTTATAGAAATAATGTAAAGAATAATTTTCAAATGAAGATAATCTACATGTAAATAAAAATCATCAATTGTTAACTAGGTGTCAACCTATATCTATAATCCAATATTTTTAAAATTGTTTACCTTGTTAAACTTTCTTTTACAATTCTTGAAATATCATTTCTTATGCTTGGTGTAACTGCAATGAAGTCATTTGATAGCTTTGACCGACCACCAAAGTTTGTCTACAATGTGAGGCTTCAAAGTTTGAATAAATTAAAGTAAATTCTAGAATTTTTCCTTTTAGCTCATAAACTGTAAAATGAGTCTAACTTTTCTTTGGTTAAATAAACGAAGTGGACTAAATAAGAAAACACCCTTTAATATAAAATGTAGATAAATGCAAATCTGTTTATTCTGAGTTTCCTTAGCAAAGACTTGAGAAACATCTATTTCCAGTTATTCACTGCCCTCCATAAAGATTTTATTGATTACCTGTTGCATTCAAAAACGTGATTTCTTAGTAAATAAAATGGTCCAACATTCGCAGTCTACCAAAAGAAATCGCTGTTATTAATTTCTAATCTAAATTTAAAATGGACATTCACCATCACATTACATCCTAAACATCAGGCGATATAACTAACCCATAGCTTTGTCGGTATCGCTTCCAGCTCTTGGAATAATTTGGAACCGGAAAATTAATTCTTATTTTTGTTCATAGGGAAACTTCGGTGTTATCGTGTTCAGGCGATATCGTTTTTCACTGTAAATTTGAATAATTTTTAGCTCATTCTATACTACAGGATAAATGGTAAGATATTTAATTAATGATGTCGCCTGCTGCTTTGGTTGGTAGATTTAATTGACCCTTCAAACTGAATTTCTTAAGAAGCACAGCCACGCCCATTATTGTCTTCATAACGCAGTAACTTTCAATCCGAGACTGTAGAGGAAAGGGATATTACTCGTGTGGCGGGAAAATTACTATTCATAAAACGGATTCCACTGATTTAACTCTGAATTTTCGGAGATGAAGAATGAAGTATTAAGACAAAGTGGCAACACATTCTACAGACTCACAATCACTGCATTGGTGCATATATTATAGAAAGGTTTACACTGAAAAAGATGACTATCCAACGCAATCGGCCAAATCCAAACATACCATTTTTCTCGAAAAGAATCAAAGAATCGAAGAACTTGAGAGAAATATGGATGTTGGAGTCTTTTAATACCTGTGTCGAAAGTTCTTTTTTTAAGAAAAAGAGTAAAGCAATATGTACAAACTAATAAAAAAAAACATCTATCGAAATAATACATGACGGTAATTAATTACAAATTAGTATTATGAAACATTATTGAAAAAAATGCTCCGATATTGTAGGACAGTTATTCAACTGAAGTGGTAAAATTATAATTAAAATGAACGCTCGTATTGTAATTATTGTTTGCAAATAATCAGATATTTTTCCAATTAAATAATATGTTGTTATAGGTAAGAATGATCTATTATACTAAGTGAGAAGAGATGAAACTGCATCAAAATATAAAATTTTTCAATTTATAACATTGTTATAGTTGTTAATTTTGCTACTATTTCAATTAATTTGTTTTATTTATACATATATATTTATTAAAGAATTTGGAGAAATAATGAATAATATATTACATTCAATTTGTATGTTAAACGAATGAGGTCTCTTCTAACTCTACCTAAACCTAATTTAGTGTCTTCCACTATCAACATGTAAATTTGTGCACGCTTTAATTTAAACCTGTTTATTTATTTATGGTTCTAACAAAATATATGTTAAAATTATCTACAATGTTTCTTTTACAGGCTAAAGAGATTGGCAGGAGTCGTTTGTCCAATTCTTCAGCGTTTATTTTCAATTCTTAAGGATGTATATCTGTGGAATATTTCTGGAGATTTTGTTATGTATCACCACAGAAAGACAAAGAATAAAAAATTATAATATACTGATTTAAATGTTTTAAATAATATACGAATACTTACAATAGCTTATTGTATGAGTTTTCTTCTTGTTGGAGCACCAAAGATATTATGCCTTATAAGAGACAAGACGTCCTCCTGAATCTTCTACCGAAGAAGCTGAGTTCTAATTGTCTATCAGTTGAAATATTCACATAGATTATCTAATGTTTTACGATTACTTTAAAATCGTTAAAATTATACATATTTCAAATTAAGGTTTCAGAAATCTATTTAAAATAGAATCTGAATCCTGTTGTTACACTTATAATGGAATAAGAGAGAGCAGTCATAATTTAGATTAGAAGGAAAGCACACAAAGTAGCTGAGAATGAGAAAAATGTCATCTGACAAGGAATTTCGGTTGCTAATTTGTTTGTTGTGTGTGATGTCTATGAGAGATGAACGCTGTTTGTACCTCACGGAAACAGACCGCAGAAGAGAATAAGATAATCAAACAATATTTTCCGAAGACCTGCAGAGATAGAAATATTGGATTTGTGTTTATTGATTAAAAGAAAAGTTCACAAACCCTTTGCCAAAATAAAATTCTTCAAACCTTAAAGTTGGATGCCCTCTGTAACTTGTTGGAATCAAATAATTATCCGCTTACCATAGATTAATTTTTGATAAAGTTAATCTCCCCAATAATGAAGGTAATACCTTTTAAATTATTATTTATTACCTAATGCACTCAAAACGAAAGTATCACCCCTCCTCAGTAAGGTGATCCTTCATTTATTCAACGAATGTAACATCCTATTTATTAGACAGGAAAGATGAAAACATTTCAAAGTCTCGCTTTACCCACATTAGAAATGTTATTTAATAAAAGAGAAACCTAGCGAATAATCTTTGCATCCAGTTCGAATGCTTTCTTTCTTAAAAATCTTCTTTACTCCATTGGTACTGAATCCATCATAGTTGATTTGAAAACCTATCGACATAATATTATGGGATTTCAATCACATACCAAGGGGTGTTAAGAACCCACGGTTGTCGTTTCATTAATCACAATGAAGAGACTGACAGGACAAAGAACCCGACAGTTTTGTAGCCTTTATGACATCAAATAGTTTTTGCACTGATCGACTTTGTGCCTCCATCAATGTACTCGTGGAGTTGGCAACAAGTCCCAGTACCAAAATTCCACTCCGTATTGCATTCCGCCGTAATATACTGCGGTATTACGTCATTAAAGATACCGTTCATCTATCTGACTGTGTCTATAGACACCCACAATCTGCGATTATGCGGGGATTAGGCGGCAGCTTAACGGAAGGTGAAATACGGGTAAAAGGTTGAATTTTTTATTTCTAGGAAGCCAAACCTCCTCCTCGTTAACATCACGAAACAATTGAGCATTTATTTAATACGATCGTCTCTAAACAATATCTGTGCCCATCTTCGAATTGTTTTTCCTTTCAGCCGTGGAAACAATTAAAACGCTTGCTTTACACATTAATACTCTCTTTGTACCTTTCGATACTCTCCACTGTTTGATGATGAATTGCCAATTATTTCTATTTGATTTCATTTTATCGAACCCTCTTATGTTTCACACCAATAAAAACGGCGACTACTCTTTTTCCTAAGAGAATGAGTCAGGATGAACAAAATGGCGCCATCTTTATTTAGGGGTCGGGTTCAAATACCCGTTTTCATTGTGTTCTCCAGAAGCCGGTGGCAAAACCCTTATTACTATCACTATCCCGATAATAACAATACAGATCTGGGGCTACTATTACATTCCTTTGATTAATGCTAATAGGAATAATGAAAGACTTTGCACACAGTTGTTATTATCACTTTATTAATGTTCTGCTTAACAAGAACAGGATGCTGTGTTGCCAGTAAAGTGGAAGGGGCCAGCTCCTTTCCTACCACCCAAGTTAAAAAAATCTGGTTGATTTGTATTGCAGATTCTTTACATGTTTTTAAATAGCTGGCGAACAAAGGTACCTCCTCCACGATACAGATTAGATGGGACTCCACATATGAAAATACAGACAACCTGATGAAACAAAAGTCTCAATAAATTCAACTTTCCTCATTTTCCAGCAGGTGGCGCCACACAGCAAAGAAAGTCACCTTCACACACTTCTGAAGAGAATTCATTGGTTGTATACGTACATCCGTCTTTTGGCAGACAGATGAGATTAACACCATTTGGGTGATTCCCACAAACTGTTAAAGCAAACAACATATGATAATTACTAGATGGTGGTAAAATCAGCTCATCATAAATGAACATATTATAAAAAATCAACCTAATTTGATGCTTGTAAGAATCACTCTCCAAAAAGCCATAACAACAGAGGTGTGTATAAATTAGTTACTTCCAGTTTATCTTTTTTGTCTTTCGTCTCCAGTAATTCAATGTACTACATTCTAATTTGAATATAATCGTGTTTCCTGATAGGGGCATTTACACAACAAATATAAGGACCCCTACTAACGAGAAGAGATAAGGGCCATCCTCACAGGATATTTAAATGAACCTGGTGGATTAAACAGGACGACAAAACGGAATTCTGAATACCTGCAGGTCATAGTTTCCTGTTGAACGCTAAACATGAAATATTGCGACAGCTGAAGGTCAGACACAGAGCGACCGTTGTAGAGGCTGTAGATTTTAACGATGGAGGTAAGGGCGAGGAAAGGAAAGGATAACCTGGACAAACCATCTGCCAGCTACACCTGCCAACGAGGAACCGCCTGCTGGTCGTTGGTGGGTATCCACATCAAGTTCAATGAGACGGAATGCGAGGCCTTTATATTGTGGACGGATGACCATCAACGGCGGACCTGCAGCGCTGCTATGTTCAGGGAGGAGGAAATGAACGAGAACCAACAGGAAATAAGAAACGAAAAACCAGGTAGACGACATAAACGGACATCACCTGTGCAAGACGCAAACCCCATCTCCCAGCAAGCAAAGCATCACATTTCGCCATCCTACGCATAGAATGATTTTTATTAAATAAGTATACGTTTTTTATTCCTACAATTACCCTCATTAACCTTTCCATTTCGGATCATCTTCACCCGTTAAATAACGAAGGGACCTTAAGTTTTAAGTAAAATAAAGGTTCATATTTAATTTATTCAAATGAAAATATCAACCGAAAATTCCAGTGACGACATACCTCCATATTTAGGATACTTGGTACATTGATGAGACACCGTAGCCAGGTAAAACAGAATGAAAATAACGATGACCTTCTGCTGCATCATGGGTTCAGAAGCGGCCGACAGATGTTAATTGTTTCAATACCGAGATACTGAAAACTGCCGTCGGAACGACGATTATATGTAGGAAGGTAATAAATAATTCATCATATGTTAATCCAAGGCCATTAATTATCACCTGGAATAGATAGATTTGGATTTTTGACAACAAATGAAAACTGGCGAATAAATTAATTTTGAAGAATATTATAACAAACATTATTTACTATAAAAGAAGGTAAAAAAGTTCAGGGGATGGAGATCGGGGAAAGACATTTGGTACAGGACTAAGTTGTTGCAGCATCCGCCATTTCTAATTATATTTTGGTTATATGATTTTGATTCTCAGTTACAGAAAAAGTGCCAACAACAGAATATCGATTATTGCCAGGTAAACGACCGTTCAGCCCCTCTTTCCATACACATTTAACCTTGGACTCTTGACTAGAAAGGACGGTTCACAGAGTCTTGGTCGATTAAAGATGTCATCCAAGGGTCAATCGTAAGAGTTTGGCTTTTTTCATAATCTAATCGGAAAATATAAACCTACCTCTATCACTTATCACGTTGTCAGGTACTGTTGGTTTGTACACCTTGACACCACGTGACACTATGTAGTGAGGGGATACCTACCTTTCCCAGAGGGAATCTAATGTAATTTGTGACTGGTCGACCTCGTGACGATATTATTATTATCACTTTCACTTTCTGACAGCAAAGTTTATCATAATATCAAATGATCTGTGATAACAACTTTCAGTGTGTGGATGTTAAATAATTGTCTTGTAATTAACTGGCTGGCACCGAACGTTTATGAATTTGCTGACATTTCAACTACCGAGATGTCAAATCAATCAATTCAGATAAATATTGAATATCGTCAATAATAGACAAAGACGCCCAGGTATCTTCCAGATCAAGAGATCGATTTACCCTGTACTAATGACCTGACTGATGTCCTCAGGTTTCAGAATTTTTCTTTCTCACGGATTTCATGATTTCAATCATCAGCAAATTTCTGTTAATCGATAAATCTCCATGGAAACCGAAATCAAAGGGAGGCATCAAAGTGACTTTACACAGATAATTCTGTCCCTGTCTCAGTCTGACGTCATGACCGCCACCGCCTCCCACCAGACAGTTTACCCCTGCATGGATCTCTCGGTAGACTCCCATCTGTGTCTCCATTGTCTTTGATCAAGCGAGCTACAGGAGAGAAACAAAGACAGATATTGATAGGTAGGTAGAGATAAACACACGAGGAGAGATTCCTGGTATATGGTGGCCATGGCAGCTAGAATATTTTAAAACAAAAGCCTTCCTAACACACCTAGATCTCTGAAGACCAGACAGCAGCAGTTCGGCAGGAAGATCAATTCCAGAATACATCTGCAGGAAATAACCCGAGTGTCCGGTCATCAAAGTGTAAGCTGAGTATCTGGGTCCAGTAATTGATCTGAAGTTGATGCCGCCGAAGGTTTGAAAGGTGGCATGGCAGTTTTGAAGAGTTTGAGAATTCACTTAATAAGTAAAATAAAGGCTGAAAATATTTTACTTAATTTACAGAACTTTGATATCTCAGAAATACATTTAAAATAAACAAATTAACTGCTAAAAGCATTACAAAAGTAATTAACCGATTCTTCTCTTATCACCCAGTGAACAGCAGGTTCAATACATTTAATGATCCATCCTTCTCAACTGGAGCCAATCTTAGATTTTGTGGAGACCTTGCTCCACCTTATCTTAGAATCTGTCAGTAGTTAGTTATCCCCGTTCGGTTTTGGTCCGGAATTCACCACAAATTAGAAAGGTAAATGGTACACGACTAAGTAGTGGTTAGTATTAATCTTTAAGCTGTGAATACCAGAGATAAGTCTCATTTTACCATGCAGAAAATGTTTTGTTAATTAACTTCGTTACAGAAAGTAATTTAGAATGAAATCGTTCACTTATTTTCTTTATTTTCCTGTTGTGAACACGAAAGAGACTGAGAGACCGATTTGAACTGATGACCGAGAAGACGACACCAGGGGATTGATGGTTTCGAAGACAAACACACAGCTGTGCCACCGAATGTTTAGTCCTACAAGAGTCGGAGCTGTTACCCGATGATAAGGAGTCGCTGTTAATGTAAATCAGTCTATTAATATTATTCTATGTTGCTCAATTATATTCAAATTATTATTATTATTAGACGAAAAAAATTAATTATGATGTCTTCGTTAATAGTGACAGATATATGTAAATAATTTAGCAATTTTAGAATTTAATCGCATAAATAAAATCGATGAAGAAAACACAGGTGAAAAGAACTGAATTAATTTTATATCATTTATCAAATATTTGTTGTTGTTGTTGTTCATTTCAGTTTCCTACTCCAGTTTCCTACTCCACCGTTTAGGTTCATTATGTCTACTTGTAAAGGTAAAAGAATATATGAACTTTCCAAGTCTCCTAAGACAAAACAGATTAGACAACGAACAGCAGCAGCAACAACAACAAAATGCAGAGTTGTCTCCCATTTCCTTTCCTGTTCGTTTTCTACATCGTCATAAACTTTGTTTTGCCAAAGAATGGTTCGCACTTTCTCCATTTTAGGGGTCCGTAGTTTTCGCTGCTGATGAGGGATCTTTTTAATTCATTGCATCGCTGCTCGATAGGGAATCCTCTCTGTTCGCTGTAATGATCGAGATATTTCAGTTGATGATTTCTTGTTTATCATGACGACAGAAAAACTACAACCTGTCTTCTTCATCGTTGAATTAAAAGATTAATAGAAATTCTCTCTCTAAATAATTTATTTATATACCTGGATTATTCTTGGATTAATCCTAATCTAGACCGGTGGTTTAACAAGGTCGTCTTAATTCGGATCCCTCTAGATTCACTAGATGCGCATCGCTATCAAGAATAATTTACTGCAGGTTTAGAGCCGAATCCGCTCTACAGACCGGCCAATGTACTTAATTCATGTAAGTATTTCTCCTGGTGGACTACACAGGGACTGGACTAACCAGGAATAACATCATTACCACAGCAGAGAATTACCACCTCGATCAGAGGATAATCATTTTCATTAACATATAATTTCTCTTGATGAGCAAGAGTGGTTAGGGTTACACAAGGTTGTTAACATCCACTTTCGCCATCCACTCAGCTTACAGCAACCAGCTCCTACCGACGGTTTATCAGTCGGATTAATTTCCCCTCGGCAGATGGCCAAAGTATCTGTCAGTTAAATAAAGTTAATGGTTATATGAAACCTATTTCACTGATAAATAAGAAATAAATTCATCACTTGGGCTTTCAAAACCAGCCAGCTTAATTATTCAACTTCGTTCAAGAGATTCAGATTTAATTTGTAGACGGAGTTTGCTGTTTTCGTGGGATGGTTTTCTCCGACATCTGTAGAGATGGGATTGTGTTCGGAACCGTTTATGATGGCGGGATAGATCTTGGTAACAGTTATGGCATTGAAATGTCGTTTGGAAGCGTTTGCGGTATTAGGATGATTTAGACAACGTATATGTTGGTGAAATGGTGTTCGGAAATATTTTTGGTAGTCAGATGCCGTCCGGAAACGTTTACTGTTCACATTAATATTATATATTATTCTCATTTTTCTAGAAGTAAAATGGCCGCCTTCCTCAGTTATGGAACCCATATTTTACGTCAAAGAATTCTACACTGTGGACAGATCTTGTAATGGACTCCTTTTCCATCCGACACCCTAAATCTCTTTAAATAACTGGAATTCTTCCCTTATTTTTCCTTACAATGAGTTTAATATCATTTCTTGCACCTTGTATGTCCCCTTTATATTCTGTTCATTGCCAGAATGATCACGGAACATCTCTTTGATGGCGATATTTCTTTATTCTACAAACAAAGAATGAAAATACATTCGATAATTTAAAGAAATTTTCTTTGCTGTTCGTTTTCATTCCTTTTTCAAATAATTAATTTCTACATAAAACTACACAATTTGTAATATGTATATCCTCTTGTATTGGGAAAAGACTTCCTACGGTGAGGACTCATATTAGAGAGTACCCGCTGTAGCCATGTTTCCTCAGTTTCTATTTGCACTTCATGTAAACAAGACAGGCTTCAGTTCATGGCTGCTCTGAGATGTGGAATACTTAGAATATACACGATAAACAGATTGTCTTCTATGTGCAGAACCAACTGAAGATAGGGGAAGAAACAGGAATCACGGAAGTGTATAGCACAATTATCTATCTACAGTACTCTTGTGAAGTAACAAAGTTTTATTTAGAAGTACAGAGCTTATTGTTGATACATCCAAGTAGGGAAAAGGACGTTGATAATTCAGACATGGCCGTGTAGAAATGTCTCTGTTAGTAATCAGAACGACGGGTTTTTCTAGTCTGGAGACTTCCGTGTAGTTACATATTTATTAATGTTTAAAATTTCTCGGTTTGTTTCAGTGCTAACAACAGATTCTTGTGTCAAGACTAACTTTCTATAACTGGGGCTGTACCTTTCTGATGTGGAAACTTTCGTATAGAGAAGAGAAATAATTGACTTTTCTACAGCTACATTTTCGTCTTATTACTGAGAGTACAACACGGTAGAGAGGCTGATCCTTATCAGAAAATCGGCAGGATTCCAACACATTCACCACCAATTAATATAGTAATAGATTGTTACAAATCTAGAGAGTCGGATGTGGAAATATCTTCTATACTCTGTCAGGACAGAGTTAATTAGACGCTTTAAAGTGGTATTAGTAAAATAGAGATTTTTGTTGACTTACAGACGTCGCCAAATCTGTCTTGGAGGAAAGATTCTTCACCGATCCATCAAGGACACAGGCACTTGATAATGGTAGCACTTTTTAACAAATTCACGACTTTTCACATCTCAGATCTCACGCGCAGTTCTAACTCTGTCGGTAAAAGTCGTCTTCGACTGATGTCTCCGCTTATCACAGAAACTGGTTTATGCCAGTCAGCATCGATCTATTTGTTTCACCACCCTGAAGCTATTGAAGACATTCGACTGCATCTGCTGTCAGCTTTCAGATTCTTCTAAGGACAGAACCATCACAGCAAGTAAATGTGACATCAGGAACGGAAGACTTATTTTGTTTATTTTCTCTGATTGTATCCAATATATAATTGGTTCGAGATCCGTTTAAACTGTGGAGACAGGCAGGGATAAGGAAATGATTGCTGCTCGATATAACAGCAGCTGTAATTAAAGTTTTTGTTAAAATGTGATTACTATTCATTGTATGTTTCGGTAGAAAGATGTGGCGATAAATAATATCATTATTATATCTTGTGCTATTAACATCACCATATACACCACTACAGATCCCAGGTTTAACAGTCTTGTTTACTTTTCCATAGTTCATGACAGTGCAGGAAGAATGACTTTTGTAAACCTAATATATTTAAGGGGATAGAAGAACCCTTAACAGGTCTGAGATTTCATCCCAGGCCGTCCATCTTGGTAGATCGGTAGACTAACCACCTGACCAACGCGTTACCTTTTCACGATAGATTTAACGACGTAATCACCAAAAGACTCACCCAAGAGGGTTCATTTGTCGACATGTCGTAACCTGCCGCAGAATGTAGCTTGACGTTAGATCCAAGAACTCGGCCTCTCCGGTCTTTCGCCTACGAAATACAGGTCCTCAGGTCAAAGATGGTATTTCTGGCGAATTTAATTGGGATGTAATTAGTTTTTCCAAATTCATTTGGCGTCGCTAGGAACACTTAACAAAATTAAATTCACAATTATCCACAGGAAAGAAGAGCTCATTAGAGATACCTCATCATTCATTATGAAAAATACCAGATGTTTACGTGATAATCAGGAACAGTTATCTCTAAGGTATTTTTCCGACGTCTCAATCGTCAAAGCTGCAGAGTCCTCAGCGCAACTCACCGTTTGTTCTCCTAGAATATTAAAGTCCTTTATTTTCACCGAATAAACACTGTCCAATTAATGAAGCCTCTTCTTATTTTACAGGCTGTAGCATCACATAACCGGCCTCAAGAAGGCGCTTAATATTTCTATCATCCAATTTTAGCTATGAATATATAAAGGGGGAAATAGAATCCACAAATTTAGTTTTAGCGACCGTATGCTGATGAAGTTTACCGGATTTTGAGATATTGCCATATTACATTAAGAAAATGAGACCGGAAGTATGTACCTGATAAGGAAACAAAGTGGAAACGTGTCTTTTATCATATTGTGAGATATTTTAAGATGTTACTGGAACCGTAAATTTGAGGTAATAGTTATGAACTGATTATTTATAAGCTCTGCCAAGATGGAAGAGTTACAGAAAAACAGCCAATCTCATCAGACGCCGCATGACGGACTCAGGGGAACAACTGGTAAAAAATAAGTTATTGAAGACGTGAAAAATTCCAGGTAACGGAAGAATAACCAGGCTTAGGCCTCGGCTTGGACACTCCCTCATCAGTTAGCCTTTATTGCATACATCGATACGCTTTCGTGGAAAGTTGACCGAAGGTACATTATTTATTGAAATTTTTGGGGTTTTCCCTAATCTTTGTCTTGTCTAAAATTTAATCAGATCAGCTAACGAGGTCACGTGGATCTACACGGATGTGGATATCTGAAGACAGACTCGGCGACATTTTTAAGATCAAAAGTTGCACCTAATACCTCGATTCCAGAACTATAAGAAATGGTTAAAACTATCGATAACGACACGAATTCATGGTAGAAGATGTAGCGCTTCTTATAATTTTATAAATGTTGATTAAAAATTACATTTTTTATCTTTCG
This sequence comes from Nautilus pompilius, assembly GCA_018389105.1. Taxonomy (NCBI): domain Eukaryota; kingdom Metazoa; phylum Mollusca; class Cephalopoda; order Nautilida; family Nautilidae; genus Nautilus; species Nautilus pompilius. Next base: position 147,618 of record JACATO010000959.1, on the reverse strand, counting down.
GCCGTTGTGTGAATATTAAATTCCTTTAATATCTTATTAAAAGAAACAGGTGTTTCATTAATGTAAATATCTGTATCTGTTTTCATAATATTAGCATAAATGTTTTTGTAATAAATGATTTCGTTCCATTTTTGATAATTGTGCGATCACCTCCACTTGCAGATATTTGTTGATATCCAGAGGAGACGAAACTCATCTTTAGCGGAGCCTCCAGAAAACATGAACCTGATCAAAGTCGTCCTGCTGTCTGTCCTGCTGGGCTGCCCGAAGATGACCCGTGAATGTTCACCAAAACGATATGAACCTCACGAATGTAAACTATTTCCTACAGTTACTTTTTTATTCAGGATTAATTCCAAATGATTAGGTTGTCGTGTTTTTGTGCTGACCATGGACCAGTTTCATCCTCTCTACGATATAGAACCCATATTACAAAGTTGTCCATAATTTATAGTTTGTACGAACATGCTTTCACCGGAAGTGTATCCGGTATCGATCGGTATTTGTGCTTTGATCAGAATAGCGGATGTTCGATTAATTCTTAGATACGTAATAGTATTAATCCTATCAGTATTAGTATAATCGATGTCATCATCGTTGTTAACAGGAATATCTATGTTAAACAAACAATCTCAGGTCAGAATACTTACTGCGTATATGGAGAAACTTTCTGACAACTTTATTATAATTAGCAATATTAAGGTTAATAATAACCTGTAACTTGGAGAAATACATGGAGCTCGGCTAAGTTTAAACTGGTTTCCTTTTTGTTTTCCATGATTGTTACTGGTGGGATACATACAAGACAAGCGTGTACCTTTTCCGAGGGGAAGATGGTCACCGAACAGCGCACGTGTTTTCAGGTGGAGGTCGAAGCTGTTGAGAGTGGTGCACTGCAACTGTCAGAAGATCGATCTCCAGCCGGACGTCTGCAGTGCTCGGGTTGATGAACGCTTTCCCTAGACTGGAGGTTTTCAATATGATCTCCCAGGCAGTCGGGCTCATCTATCCGGCAGTACGGATCCGACGGAACCTAACTTTATCCCAAGAGAGCCCACCTGGTCGGAACAAGAGTCCGCCCGCTTTGATGTAAACTATGGAAAGCCGGCTTAGGAATTTTTACTAGGCTCTTTATATATCCTTATGATATCATATTTACCATCTGATACTGTCTGGACAAAGGACACCATTTCTTAAGTCCTGCTCTGAGAAATACCTTAGATCTAAGTTAACATGCTCTGTGTAAAGTACCTGGTGTTTTCTATAATTCATAATTATTGTACCAAACGAAGAACGTAACAGCTTCACAATCTATCTGAACCGCTGTTCTGCCTCCATTTTTAAAAGCGGTCGAGTGTTTACCGTTTATTTTCAAATGTAGATCGCTTGTGTAATTACCGTAACATTAACATCTCGCGGTCTGGCAGCCATTCGTAGTTTATATGGGGACAGTTACTTATAGCGATTAGAAATTGGTCTTTGTTATCCTTTTTAATTTATTTTGCCGCGAGATAACCTTCTGAAGGAAACCTTACCATTTCCATGTCCGCTTCATGCAAATTATAATATTAAAGAGATACAAACCTGAGATTCTCGTTATGTACAAAGAAGGAATATTGAGAATAGCATGTATTAAATAAGGTAAGGTTGGTCACCTGTGCTAATTATCTAGAAGTGAAGTTGTACTATGAAATATTTATCCTGATAGATTTTATTTTACAAAAGTTTGATTGAAGACCGAAATTCTACATATCATTTGTTATTTTACACGTTGAAAAATTATCTTCGATAACAAAGATTCTTTTAGGGTTTACTTAGTTTATTTAGGTGTTTTGAGTTATTACAATTTATTTCTGTAAGTGTATTGTACTTTCGAAACTTGTTATTTCTTTCTTTTAGGCACCAATAAATAACCGTAATAAATATACCAATGTAGCTCTAATCATCATTTGGGAAATAGCATCTGATTTTATTTGTCTTATTTTTCAGACTGTGGAAGCGATCCAAATGAGCCGATTTGTGTACCGGAATATGACTGCATTTATACTCTACGTTTTCCTCACGATAAATGTCCCCCAAAGACGTACTGCTGTCGTTCAGTGGTAGAATGAGGTACATCTTAATTTTGTATTTTTTTTTTTTTATTTCTGTGTAGTCTTTGTTTATAGAAATACTGGAAAGATCAATTTTCAAATGCAGATAATCTACACGAAAAGTAATAATCATCATTTGTTAACTAGGTGTCAACTTATATCAATAATCCCTATTTTTAAAAATGTTTACCTTGTTAAACTTTCTTTTACAATTCTTGAAATATCATTTCTTATGTTTGGTGTAACTGCAATGAAGTCATTTGATAGCTTTGACCGACCATCAAACTTTGTCTACAATGTGAGGCTTCAAAGATTGAATAAATTAAAGTAAATTCTAATATTTATCCTTTTTGCCCATAAACTGTAAAATGAGTCGATCTCTCTTTCGGTTAAATAAATGAAGTTGTCTAAATATGAAAACACTTTTTCGTATAAAATCGAGGTAAATGGGAATCTGTTTATTCTGAGTTTCCTTAGCAAAGACTTGAGAAACATCTATTTCCAGTAATTCACTGCCCTCCATAAAGATTCTATTGATTACCTGCTGCATTCAAAAACGTGTTTTCTTACGTAAATAAAAGGGTCCAACATTCGGAGTCTACCAAAAGAAACCGCTGTTATTGAATTCTGATCTTAATTTTAAATGGACGGTCACCATCACATTACATACCAAACACCAGGTGATATAACTAACCCTTAGCTTTGTCAGTATCGCTTCCAGCTCTTGGAATAATTTGGAACCGGAAAATTAATTCTTAGTTTTATTTATAGGAAAACCTCGGTGTTATCGAGTTCTGGCGATATCGTTTATTAATGTAAATTTGAATAATTTTTAGCTCATTCTATACTACAGGATAAATGGTAAGATACTTAATTAATGATGTCTCCTGCTGCTTTAGTTGGTAGATGTAATTGACCCTTCAATCTGAATTTCTTAAGAAGCACAGCCATGCGCCATTATTGTCTTCATAATGCAGTAACTTCCAATCTGAGACTGTAGAGGAAAGGGAGATTACTCGTGTGAGGTGAAAATTACTATTCATAAAATGGATTCCACTGATTTAATCCTGAATTTAGCGAGATAAAGAATGAAGTATTAAAACAAATTGGCAGGACAGTCTTCCAACTCAAAGTCAGCGCCAAACCATTTCCTTACACATATATAATTAACTTCTGACCACATATTCGCTGTCCGCCAAAGAACAGTTTGGAGAGGTTGGATCGTTTGGTGCAGTAACAGCTAAAGCATCTTTTCTTAGATATGTTAATAAAATGTCTTGACAGGGATAATAACCTTCTCCTGCAGACTTTGGAGCAATGATTAAATGCAATGTATCGGATCAGATGATGTTTATGTCTTTCATTCCAAACAACGAGAATAAGCTAGCAGCAAAATCGTAAATAGTGAAAATCTGTTTGTTATAAACTTTAACATTTTATATAAATCTGAATGTATGAGTTTGTTTTTATGGCCGGTCTGATGGAAACTTGATAGAATTATTCGCAGTCTCACAAAGGAACTAAAGTCGCAATATTCTCCATCTCCAAGCAGTTGCATCACCGCATTGGTTCATAGATTACAGACAGGTTAACACTGCTAAAAGATGACTATTATAAGCAATCCTCAAAACTCAATACACAGTATCTGGATAGAAAAGAATCAAAGAATCGGAACAAATTGTTATCTGTTTGGGTTTCTCTATACCTGTGTCGAAACTTCTTTTTAATACTTTTGAAAAGAGTTTTGCAAAACAACCAAACTAATAACAATGATCCATCGAACACTTACTACAAAAGGATGGTAGATACTCACGAAGCTGTTATTTTGTAAAGTCATTAAGGGAATTGCTCAAATATTATGGAAAGTTATTCTAATGAAAATGTAATATTATATCGAAAATATAGCGCATAACGCAACTATTAAAAGCAAATAAGTGAGAAATATATTCCAGTGACTAATGTGTTGTTTTACACGGGAATAAGCAATTATACTAAATGGAAGAGATGAAACTGCAGTTAGCATACTTTCCTTTAAGGTTCCTACCGAATTTTCATGTTATGTTGAGCACATAAAAATATATTATTCAAAATTTAACTGTAATCAATCCATCACACTGCTAGAGTCGCTAATTTTGCTATTTTTTCATTTAATTTATTTTGTATATAAGTGTACATTTATTGGACAATTCGGATCAATAATTAATAATCTTTTTGCATTTCATTTGTATGTTAAACAAAATAGGTCTCTTCTAACTCTACCTAAACCTAATTTAGTGTCTTCCACTATCAACATGTAAATTTGTGCACGCTTTGATTTAAACCTGTTTATTTATTTGTGGTTCTACCAAAATATACGTTAAGATTATCTAAAATGTTTCTTTTACAGGCTAAAGAAATTGGCAGGAATCGTCTAGACAGTTCTTCATCATTTATTGTCAATTCTTGAAGATGTATATCTGTGGTATATATTCTGGAGATTTTGTTATGTATCACCACAGAAAGACAAAGAATAAAAAATTATAATATGCAGATTTAATTTTTAAAATAATATGTGAATACTTACAACTCATTGCATAAGTTTTCTTCTTGTTGGATCATCAAAGATATTATGTCTTATATAAGACAAGACTTCCTCCTGAATCTTCTATCGAAAAAGCTGAGTTCTAATTGTTTATCAGCTGAAATATTCACATAGATTATCTAATGTTTTACGAATACTTTAAAATCGATAAAATTATGCATATTTGAAATTAAGATTTCAGAAATCTATTTAAAATAGAATCTGAATCCTCTTGTTACACTTATAATGGCAAAAACATAGCAGCCTCATAATTTAGATTAGACAGAAAGCAACAACGAGAAGCTGAGAATAAGAAAAAGGTCATCTGACAAGGAATTTCGGTTGCTAATTTGTCTGTTGTGTGTGGTGTCTATTAGAGGTGAACGCTGTTTGTGCCTCACGGAAACAGACCGCAGAAGAGAATAAGATAATCAAACAATATTTTCCGAAGACCTGCAGAGATAGAAATATTGGATTTGTGTTTATTGATTGAACGAAAAGTTCACAAACCCTTTGCCAAAATAAAATTCTTTAACCCTTATAGTTCGATGCCCTCTGTAACTTTTAGGAATCAACTAATTATCCAATTACCATAAATTAATTTTTGATAAGGTTAATCTTCACAATAATGAAAAGTAATATCTTTTAAATTATAATTTATTAAGTTATGCACTCAAAACGAAAGTATCACCCCTCTTCAGTAAGGTGATCCTTCCATTTATTCAACGAATGTAACATCCTATTTATTAGACAGGAAAGATGAAACCATTTGAAAGTCTCGCTTTACCCACATTAGAAATGTTATTTAATAAAATTGAAACCTAGCGAATAATCTTTGCATCAAGTTCGAATGCTTTCTTTCTTAAAAATCTTCTTTAATCCCTTGGTACTGAATCCAACATAGTCGATTTGAAATCGTATCTACATAATATTATGGGATTTCAATCACATACCAAGGGGTATTAAGAACCCACGGTTGTCGTTTCATTAATCAAAATGAAGAGACTGACAGGACAAAGAACCCGACAGTTTTGCAGCCTTTATGACATCAAATAGTTTTTGCATTGAACGACTTTATGCCTCCATCAATGTACTCTTGGAGTTGGAAACAAGACCCAGAACCCAAATTCCTCTCCGTGTTGCATGCCTCTGTAATATACTATAATATTTATATTTAAAGATTCCTTTCATCTGTCTGACTGTTTCTAAAGACATCAAACATGGATTAGACGCCAGGCTAAACGAAAGGTGAGATGCGGGTAAAAGGTTTGAATTTATACTTCTAGGAAACCCAGCCTACCGCATGTTATGATCACGGAACAAGTAAACTTTCATTTAATCTGATCGACTCAAAATAAAAAACAGTTCCGATTTTCAAATGGTTTTTCCTTGCAACCTGGAAACACTAAAAACGCTTTCATGGCCTTGTTTGTACATCAGTAGCTTCCCACTGATTTATTGCTTACTGGCGAGATTTTGAAGGTCGATTTTTGCTTGTTGGTATACTATCGATATTTAACAGACGGCTTTAGGCAGAATATTTTTCTATACATATCGATGAATGGTAAACTTGAGGCTCTTCCGCTTACGCATTATACTTTTCTTATTTGCTTCACCGACCCCGAGAATTCTTACATCTCTTTCCTGAAAGGTAAATTCTGATACATTTCTCAGGAAACACTTTCTTCCTCATTATTTTCATAGAACGTTTCGCTGTTTACATTGTAAAAGAATATGCACCTCATCACAGAAAGGTATTTTGTATTGACTGGGGACAGCTCCACCAGTTAATGGTGCTGATGTTCAGTAATTCTCCAATTTGTCAACTTCTCTAGTTTGAACACTCTCGTCGATATCCAAAGTGGAGAATAATATTCCTGCTGTTTATTCTCCATCTAATTAATCTGTTATACACTCGACTTACGTGCAAATCAGCATCACCTGTTGGTACTATACGAACCTAATTGGAGATTAAATTGTATGGTTTCCAATGATTCTCTCGACTGTTTGATAATGAATCGCCAATTATTTCCATTATATCGAACCCTCTTTTTGTTTCTCACCCTTTAAACCGGCGACTACTCTGTTTCCAAAGAGAGTCAGTCAGGATGAACAAATGGCGCCATCTTTATTTAGGGTCGGGTTCAAATACCCCGTCTTCTTTGTGTTTTCCAGAAACGTCTGGCAAAACCTTTATTACTATCACCATCCCGATAATAACAATAATGGTAATGATTTGGAACTGCTACTACACTTGCTTAATTAACGCTGTGTAGTAATAATGAAGGAATTAGCGAATAGTTATTGTTATCAATTTATTAATGTTCTGCTTAACAACAACCTGATACTGCGTTGTTTCCACTCAAGCAAATAAAGGGCCAGCTCTCTTGCGTCATCCCAAGTTAACAAAACATGTCAATGTTTCTGGGTTCTCGTCAAGTTTGGTAAACAACTGGTTTTAAAAAATGTACTTCGTTCACGATGCAGTTTAAATAAAATTTCTTTGATGTTACTCCTGATAACACAATAAGACACAAGCCACAATAAATTTAACTTTCCTTATTTCCAAAGATTTAGCATCCGGCAGCAATAAAGGTCCCAGGAACATTTTTCTGAAGGAAATTCATTAGGTGTGATAACACATTCATCTTTTGGCACACAGGTGTGATGGACCTTCCTTCTCACAGCTAATAAAATAAACAAAATATAATAATTACTAGATAGTGGCATAAATTACTAAACAGAAACACACGTATTATAGACAATCATCCTATTCTGATGTTTGTCAGAATCAGTCCACGAAAAAGCCCTAACAACAGGGGTAAGTATAACGTGAAATTTACATGAGGTCTCTTCTAGTTTCTCTTTCTCTCTTTGTCTCCAGTTAATTAAAAATACAAAATCCCAATTTGAATGTAATCGTGTTTTCCTGAAGGGGCCATCCACATATAGGGTACAATATTCGCACCAAATATAAGAGTTCCTGCTCACTTAAAGAAAGAAGGGCCATCATCACAGGGCATCTGAACGAACTTGACCATTTTTGCCATTTAACTCATACTTCTGAGAATATTCGATGATGAAGCAGGACGATAAAACCAAATTGTAAATGGTTGCAGGTCTAACGATCTACCTGAAGGTTTTATAGTTTTCTGTTGATCGCGTCACATGAAATATTGCAACAGACGAAGGAAAAGAAACTCAAGAGGGCGGAGACCAAAGACCAGGGGGAAGGAAATCTGTTCATGCTCTTGCATCCATTTACAACCAAACGACGGGAGAAATAAAAGAGCAGAGCGAACATTGTATAGTATATAGATTTTAACGATGAAGGTCGTAGAAAGGAAAGTGTTTGATAGATAACTGAAGAGAAGAATTCTTATTCTACAACTGTGCTTTCATCTTCTCGACAGGCTAAGATTGCACAACTCTGACCCGCTGCTTCAGTATAATCAAGTAAGTCTCGGTCTTCTTATTTAGACAAACAAGCCACAAATACTTTGGACTGTTTCCAAACTGAACATTCTCGAAACATCTGATATAGTACATTACTCGTAATTTTTATGTAGTAAATAATTCCTCAAATTACCAGTGGATGCGGGGGAAGTCTCACTATTTAGTAACTAAGTAAATTAGGTGCAATTCTATTTTTGTTTAATTTTATTCTCGTTTTTTAAAAATAATAAATCCCTGTGACGCGTGACTTTATCGGTGTCGTTTGTTCCTTGACATGGCCGTAGCAGATTCTCTCCAGATTACAGGTAAGTTATATTAGAAGTCGCAGGTGCTTTCCGGTTGAAGAAATTTTGTCAGAGATAGGAAGAGACCGGTGATGTTGAGGAGGAAATATCGTAAACTGAGGATGTCACTGATGACGATCGTGATTTCCAAGATGCATCGTTTTCGGATTCTAAGGAACCGTATCGTATAAAAAAATCTTGATACCTAAAAAAGAGGAAAAAATAGAGGGAAGCGCTTTAAGTATCTCGTTCAAATGGTAACCAGATTACCTCTGCTGGCCGGATACCAGAGATCGGACGGAGAAGCGGCTCGCTATTCTTTGGAATGCTGAAACTACCGCGGGATATAGTTCCTGCCACCTGATCTCTCGAAACGTTCCAAAAACCTTCATCGGCTGATTGGATTTGTAGACGGTGAGACCACCAGGGTCAGCCAGCGTAGACGGGAAAGACCAGCAGATAATGCGGGCTTAGAGAGCCACAACGACTCAGCTGGAAGTTCTTGGCGGCTCCGCGTCGCTAATTCTAGAAGCTGCGGACGCACACTGGGAAGCTACCAGGAGAGGCCCAGTAATTAAATCAGGGAAATGCCTGGTATTCGATCTGTCCCGGAGTATCGCACTGAGGCCGAGCCTAACAAGAAAAAAAATTTTAATACAGGAGACGATATGAAGAAATAGCCTCGAAATTCCATCAGATTTTGTATAAATCAAATAACCCCACCCCCGTTTCATTCCTTGATATTCGAGTAGATGCGGACACCAACATTGATTCACACCAGACAATAAGAATAGAAAGATGGACCTCTTACAAGGAGGCGACAGTGTAAAAAAAAGGCACAAGAATAAGTTTCCCCACATCATCATTAGCAACAGCGTCAAAGAAAAAGGTAAGGATCACCTGGACAAACCATCGGCCAGCTACACGAGCCAACGACGAACCGTCTGTTGGCGGTTGGTGGGGCTCCACATGTATTTGGATGAGATGGGATACGAGGCCTTTGTCTTGTGGACGGATGTCTATCCGGAGTGGAGCTCCAAGATGACCAGCGTGCAGCGACTTCTGTGGTGCAGAATGTTCAGGGAGAAGTAAACGAACCAGAACCAACAGAAAATATGAAGCGGAAATATCCAGGTAAACACTGCTATTTTCATCCAGCGATGACATAAACAGACATCACCTGCGTAAGATGCATAAACCGTCTCCGCAAAAACAGAGCATCACATTCTGCCCTCAAACACATGAGAAAGATTTTTATTACATAAATATACCTTACTTATACCTACTATTACCCTCATTAACCTTTATTTTTATGTCATATTTCGGATCACACTCACCAGACACATGAAAAGGAGAACTACAATTATAAGTTAAGAAGGGTTAAAATATATTAAATACAAGTGAAACTATACAAGAAAAATTCCAGTTACGACATGCCTCCATACTTTTTATACTTCAAACATTGCTGAGACACCTTAGTCAAGCAAAACAGAATGAAAATAACGATGACTTTCTGCTGCATCATGGTTTCAGAAGCGGCCGACAGATGTTAATTTGTTTCAATAGAGAGATACTGTAAACTGCCGTCGCATCGTCGATTATATGTAGGAAGATAATAAATAATTCATTATATCTTAATCTGAGGCCATTAATTATCATATGGAATGGATACATTTGGATTTTTGAAAACAGATGAAAATTCACAAATAAATTAATTTTGAAGAATATCAAAACAAATATTATTTACCATAAAAGAAGGTAAACAAGTTCAGGGGATAGAGATCGGGGAAAGGCAGCTGGTACAGAAGTAATTTGTTGGAGCAACCGCCATTTATAATTATATTTTGGTTACATGATTTTGATGCTCAGTTAACGAAAAAGTGCCAACAGCAGAATATCGTTTATTGCCAGTTCAACGAACGTTCAGACCATGTCTCCATACACATTTAACCTTGGACTCTTGATTAGAAGGGACGGTTCTTAGAATCTTGGCCAATTAAAGATGTCGACTTAGCGCCAATCGTAGGAGTTTGGCTTTTTACATAATCTAATCGGAAAATTTAAACCTACCTCTATCACTTATAACGATGTCAGGTACTCTGGGATTATACTCCTTGACACCAGGTGACACTATGTAGGTGAACGGATACCTGCCTTTCCCAAGAGGGAATCTAATGTAATTTGTGACTAGTCGCCCTCGGTGACGATATTATTATTATCACTTTCGCTTTCTTACAGCAAAGTTATGATATAATATCAAATGATTGGTGATGACAACTTTCATTCTTTGGATGTTTAAGGAATTGTCCTGTAATCACCTGGCTGGCAATGAACTGTTTGTAGGTTTTGCTGACATTTCAGCTCCCGAGATGTCTGATCAATCAATGCAGATACATGTTGAATATCGTCAATAAAAGACAAAGATGCCCAGCTATCTTCCAGGACAAGAGGATCGATCTAATCTGTACTAATCACCTGATTGAAGTCATCTTTCAGAATTTTACTTTCTCAAGGGTGTATAGTTTTATATCAGAAAATTTCTGTTTACCTATAAATCTCCATGGAAACCGAAATTAAAGGGAGGCATCAAAGTGACTTCACACAGATAATTCTGTCTCTGTCTCAGTCTGACGTCATGACCGCCTCCGCCTCCACCGTCAGTTTACCCCTGCATGGATCTCTCGGTAGACTCCCGTCTGTGTCTCTATTGTCTTTGTTCAAGCGAGGTACAGGAGTGAAACAAAGACATATTGATAGGTAGATAGAGATAAACACACGAGGAGAGATTCATGGTATATTGTGCCCATGGCAGCTAGAATATTTTAAAATAAAAGCCTTCCTAACACACCTAGACCTCTGATGACAAGACAGCAGCAGTTCGGCAAGAAGATAAATTCCAGAATACATCTGCAGGAAATAACCCGAGTGTCCGGTCATCAAAGTGTAAGCTGAGTATCTGGGTCCAGTACTTGATCTGAAGTTGATGCCGCCGATGGTTTGAAAGGTGGCACGGTGCAGTTTTGAAGAGTTTGAGACATTACATGATAATTAAAGCAGTGACGTAGCCAGGATTTTGCCAAGGGTGGGGTTATCAGTTATTCTGGGTTCCAGGTGGGTAAAATAAAACTAAATTCTATATCTATTGAGATTTCCAATATGCATATCGTTCAAAAAAATGTAGTCACACAGTATTAAATATCTACACATATAAGCATATCGCTATACCTCTCTTATTCTACAATTATGTAAAAAAGCATCAAACTTCTTTTGATACACGGAAATTTTAGGGGTTCGTAGTTTTCTCCGCTAATGAGGGATCTTTTCAATTCATTGAATCGCTGCTCGTTAAGGAATAATCTCTGTTCGCTGTAATGATCGAGATATTTCAGTTGATGATTTCTTATTTTTCATGACGACAGAAAAACTACAACCTGTCTTCTTCGTCGTTGAATTAAAAGATAAATAGAAATTCTCTGTCTAAATAATTTATTTAAATTCCTTTGATTATTCTTGGATTAATCCTAATCTAGACCGGTGGTTCAACAAGGTCGTCTTATGTCTTATCCCTCTAGATTCGCTTGATCCGCACCGCTAACAAGATTAATAATCAGTGCAGGTTTAGAGCCAAAACCGCTCTACAGACCGGCCAATGTACTTACTTCATGTAAACATTTCTTCTGGTGGACTACACAGGGACTGGACCAACCAGGAATAACATCATTACCACAGCAGAGAATTACCAACTCGATCAGAGGATAATCATTTCCTTTTCTACATTTATAATATTTCTATTATCATTAGTATTTTAAATTAGCAGCAGATTATTTCTTTATTCTTCTCATAAAATATATCGCAAGAAAAAAGCCAATTGAATGCATTAATTTGTAACTTTACCTGAGGAACAAGATGGATAATGGTTACAGAAGGTGGTTGGCGAACACACTTTGGTAAACATTCGGTTTTAAGAAACCAGCTCCGATCGAGGGTTCACCAGTCCGACTGATTCCCCTCGTGAACTGGCCACAGTAGCTGTTAGTTACATGACGATTATGGTTAAATGAAAAATATTTTCAATGATAAATAAGAAATAAATTCATCCTGCGAACATTTAAAATAATCCATTATTGACGTCAAGTTTGTTTGCTGTCGTCGTAGGATGGTGTTCGGGAACGTGAATGGTGGTTGGATGGTGTTCGGGAACGTGTATGGTGGTGGTTGGTGTTCGGGAACGTGTATGGTGGTTGGATGGTGTTCAGGAACGTGTATGGTGGTTGGATGATGTTCGGGAACGTGTATGGTGGTTGGATGCTGCTCGGAAACGTGTATGGTGATGGGATCGTGTTCGGGAACGTGTATGGTGATTGGTGGTGTTCGGGAACGTGTATGGTGATTAGATGGAGATCGGGAACGTGTATGGTGATTAGATGGTGATCGGGAACGTGAATAGTTGTGGGATGGTGTTCGGGAACGTTTGTGGTGTTTGGCTGGTGTAGATAAACGCTAATTGTTCTCATCATATTTTATTATTATTTGTTATTCTCATTTGTCTAGAAATAGAATGCGTGCCTTCCTCTGTTATGTAACTCAGGTTGGTAATCAGTAGCTTCAGGATTCAGGTGACCTCTTTTATTGGACTACATTTTTATCAGACACCTTAATCTGCTTTAAATAACTAGGATTCTACGTTTTATTTTCTGCTCAGAAGGTTTTCTCTCCTTTCTCGTAACTTGGTTTTCCATCAATTTGCACAAGTATCATTTGTCCTCTGTATATTCTGTACACTGCCAGTCTGATTACGCGATCTCTGTTTCATGGCGAGTTTCTTTGTTATGTGAACAATAAATGAAGTTTCATTCGATATTTCTAAAATTCTGAAGAAATTTTCTTTGCTCTACCTTTTATTTATTTGTAAATAATTAATTTCTACGTAAAACGATACAATTTGTAATATTTATATCCTCTTGTATAGGGAAAAGACTTCCTACGGTGAGGACTCATATTAGAGAGAACCCGCTGTAGCCATGTTTCCTCAGTTTCGTTTTGCACTTCATGTAAACAAGACAGGCTTCAGTTCATGGCTGCTCTGAGATGTGGAATACTTAGAATATACACGATAAACAGATTGTCTTCTATGTGCAGAACCAACTGAAGATAGGGGAAGAAACAGGAATCACGGAAGTGTATAGCACAATTATCTATCTGCAGTACTCTTGTGAAGTAACAAAGTTTTATTTAGAAGTACAGAGCTTATTGTTGATACATCCAAGTAGGGAAAAGGACGTTGATAATTCAGACATGGCCATGTAGAAATGTCTCTGTTAGTAATCAGAACTACGGGTTTTTCTAGTCTGGAGACTTCCGTGTAGTTACATATTTATTAATGTTTAAAATTTCTCGGTTTGTTTCAGTGCTAACAGATTCTTGTGTCAAAACTAACTTTCGATAACTGGGGCTGTACCTTTCTAATGTGGAAACTTTCGTATAGAGAAATTAAATATTTGACTTCTCTGCTACAAGTTCGTCTTATTACTGAGAGCACAACACGGTAAAGAGGCTGAACCATTCCAACAGACCGACAGAATTCTAGCAGACTCACGTCTAGTTAGCAAAGCAATTGATCGTTACAAATTTAAAGAGTCGGATGGTGTTTTTGTTTGGAAATGTCTTGTATATTCTGTCAGGACACCGTTAATTAGATAGTTTACAAAGGCATTAGAAAACAGAGAGATCTTTTCCGATTTAACGACATCGACAGATCTGTCTTGGAGGAAAGATTCTTCACCGATCCATCAAAGACACACGCACTTGATAACGATGTCCCTTTTCAGGAATTCACGACTTTTTCTTATCTCGATCTCACGTGCAGTTCTAACTTTGATGGTAAAAGACATTTTCGACTGATGTCTCAGCAAAGAAGGAAATTGGAAAATTACACAAACAAAGGTCTATTTTTGTTTGTTCGGTTCAATTATATCCGAATAATTTATATATAAAAAATTGGTGTCAGATCTGTTTACAAACGTGAAGAAGGGTGAGGATTGAAAAATGGCTGCTGCACCATATAACAGCAGCTGTAGTTAAGATTCTTGTTAAAACGGTGATTACTTTTTCATTTTATGTTTCGATAGAAAGATGTTGCAAAAAAACAATAGCTACTATATCCATTATTATTATTATTATTATTATTATTATTATTATTATTATATTATTATATATTATTATTATTATTATTATTATATTATTATTATTATTATTATTATTATTATTATTATATTATTATTATTATTATTATTATTATTATTATTATTATTATTATTATTATTATTATTATTATTATTATTATTATTATTATTATTATATTATTATTATTATTATTATTTAATCTAGCGGTATTAGTATCTTCATTATACGCCATCCCCGGTCACGGGGTTGATAGACTTGGATTTCTGTTTCCGTAATTCCAGACAGAGCAGGAAGAATGACGTTTGTAAACCTTATGAACATCTTACTAGAACCCCGGAAGTACAGCACATGGCTGGCTGCTAAAGAAGAGCGAGATGATACCAGGCCAGAACATTAATACCAACCCTATCGGACTCCGTCTGAGATTCTGTCTCACGCCCTACCCTTGGCAGATCGGTAGATTAACCACCTGATCTGGATGTGAGGTATTTCAAAGTGTTCCTGAAAGTTTAAATTTGAGGTAATAGTGAAGAACTGATTGTTTATAAACTCTACTAGGATGGAAGAGTTCCTGCAACAAGCAGATCTCGAGAGAAGCCGCTTGATGGAGTCAGCGCAACATCCGGTACTTAAGCAGGTATTGCAGACATATCAGGTTCCAGGTAACGGAAGATTAGCCAGTCCTAAGACTCGGCTGGAACACTCCCTCTGCAATTAGCCTTAGTTGAATGCATCAATAGGGTTTCGTAGAAAGGAAGCGGAAGGGACATAATTTATTGAAATTTTTGGGATTTTTTCCTAATCTATGACGAGCTTAAAATGTAATCAGATCAGCTGACGAGGTTACGTGGACCTACACGGATGTGGAGGATATCTGAAGACAGATTCGACGACATCTTTAAGATCAAAAGTTGCACCTGATACCCCGATTTTAGAACTAAAAGAAATGGTTCAAACTATCGATAACGACACGAATTCTTGGTAGAAGATGTAGTGCTTCTTATAATTTATTAAATACTGAATAAAAATTACATTTTTTAACTTTCGGCCGTTTTGTGAATAATAAATTCCATTAATATCTTATTAAAAGAAACAGGTGCTCCACTAATTTAAATATCTGTATCTAATTAATAACTTTAACTTAAATATTATTCTAACAGATATGTTTCCATTTATAGTAATTGCGTGAGGAACTCTATTCGCATATATATGTTGGGATCCAGTTAATGCAGCTTTACCCCAACCGCCAGGAACAATGAATCTGAGCAAAATCGTCCTGCTGTCTGTTCTGCTCAGCTGTCCAAGGATTTCTCGTCAATGTTCACCGCCACCACTACCACCTATAGAACAGCGTAATGTTTTTCCAACTTTTATTTTTGTAATTCAGGATTAATTGCAAACCATGAAGCTCTCGTGTTTTTGTGCCCACTATGAACATCTTTAAGATTATCTCGTGGATTGGAGATATTCTTGACCACTGTTACTAACCTAGAGATAGACGGCTGTTCCCCTTACGATATCAGCCGGTTTGATCCTGTCGATGATATAAAGTCTAAAACAAAGTTTCCCATAATTGATAGTTTTCACGATCATGCTTTCAGCGGAGGTGTATCCAGTATCGATCTGTATTTGTGGTTTCAACAGAATATCTGATGTACGATTAATTCTTATATATTAAATAGTATTAATCCTATCTTTTACTTAATCAAACAAGCCCAGGTCAGAGTATCTAAAGTGTATCTGCAGAAACTTGCTGAAAATTGTATTATAATTAACAATAATAGCGTCAATAATAACCTGTACCTTGGAGAAATACATGGAGCGAGGCCAAGTACAATTATTTCCTGTCTGTAATGAACCAGTAGGCTGTCAAACACAAACCTACTCGTGCATATTTGATATTCAGCTTACATCTGCACCATTCACTAGCAGTTGGGACGGATTAGTAATGAATTATTGAAAAATAACACCAGGTCTGTTTATTTAGCTTACCATGTAGATCAGTAAAAAATACAGGATTGTTTCCTTTAATTGTCACTAAGGTAGATACAAAACGAGCGTGTTTTTTTCTGGAGGGGAGAGGGTTACCGAACCGCGCTTGTGGTTTCGGATTGGGCCCAAAGCTTTCGATTGTATTGCCCTTGGGCGGTCTTGTGCTCGATCTCCTGCTGGAGGTCAGACGTGTCGATTGTGGTGCCCTCCGGCGGTATTATGGTCGATCTTCTGCCGGAGGTCAGAAGTATCGATTGTGGTGCCCTCCGGCGGTATTATGGTCGATCTCCTGCTGCAGGTGAGAAGTATCGATTGTGGTGACCAACGGCTGTCTTGTGGTCGATCTCTTGCTGATGGTCAGAAGTGTCGATTTTAGTGCCCTCCGGTTGTTTTATGGTCGATCTCCAGCTGGAGGTCATAACTGTCGATTGTGGTGCCCTCCGGCGGTCATGTAGTCGATCACCTACTGGAGGTCAGAAGAGTCGACGCCGTTGATCGATAGGGAGCCTGCGATATAAACACGCAGGCAGTCGGCAGGACGGTATCGATGGAACCTTGATGCCAGGGGCGAGAGAGCCGACCTGGTTGTGCCAAGTGCGCGCTTAGACGTTTTTTTTTTTGTTGTTGCGCTTATCAATTTATCCAAGTTACAAAGTTTCTCGATGTAGTGTAAAATTGCACCTGTCTGCGGTGCAGCTGATTCGGTTCCTCGTTCGGCCGTCTCAGCTGTTTATGAATGAGGATTATCTACACCCTTTTTTATTTTCGTGGAAGACTATCTGAGAATATCCGGCCCCCGAACTTCTCCCGTTGGGTAGAAGGGGTGCGATTTACCCAGTGCTAGCTTCTCGAGCGGAGTTTTCTCTCTCTGCATCGCCAGGAGGTGGATGAGAAAATCCGTATTTGTTAACAATCCTAGTAAATTCCGTAATATCGAGAGCTGACCTTTGACCTCGTCCGGCCGGGCTTACCTTGGATGAATGGCCGACAATAGGCGCATTTGTCTACGCTATTCGTCCTTCCGACTTCTTCCTTCTTTCACTAAAATGCAATTTTCCTGACCCAGGAGATCCGTCATAAGTCATGGTTGTTTTAAAACGTGCATAGTTAATTCTCTGCCCCGTAGACGACCGAACGCCTGGTTTATCAGCCAGGTATTCGCAGATTGCTGCCTGTCAAACGGACTGGACGACCCGACCCTTTCTTTCTTCCTCACCTGTCGGCGGTGGATGGGCTCGGTTGGAGTGAACTCTCCGTCCTCTGAAGCCCTTCGCCTACTCCAAGAGAAGCTATCTGGTGGGCGAATAGTATTTGCTATTTTGGCATCGCTACCGCTTTACTCTTATACCATATAGGGAGCGATTACTATCCTGTTTATTACAGTTTCCTTATCTACGTTTATGTCTAGGCAGGTGGGGGGAGTTTACGATGTCCTGTTCTTTCTTTTTTTTTTTGGTGTGGTGCGGTGTTTAGGGAAGTGTTTGTGAAGTTGCGTATGTATGTGGGTGTAGCTGGATCGGTTCCACGACCGGCCGTCTCAGCTGTTTATAAGTGAGGCCTTATTTCGACCTGTTTTGTTTGGAGTGTACCTCAGCCTAGCGAGAGCAGGGGGCTACCCAACTCCTTCGTATTGCACGCAGGAGGGGTAGTTTTATCCTGGCTGGACTCTCTAAAACAAAGTTTTCTCTCTGTATGTCCTTGTTCTGTAAGGGAAGTTTGGGCCACTGTTTATTTTTCAATTTCCAAGTGGAAGGATGGAGAGAATTCTATTTTTATTTTTGCAGGGTGATGGATGGAGTCATGTTCTCCCTCCGTTTTCGTTTTGTTCTAGTCCTCCCTCGTGGGAGAATCAGAGATTCTCTTGGTCTTGTATAGCATAAGGTCTTTATGACTTTTGCTATTTTTTCCAACGTCGGAGAACCAGAGGTTCCCATGCAGGTGGTATATTTGGGAAGTAGCAGAGTCTGCTGTGGTGTTTGTTATCACAGCATCCTTTGCCCCATTCCACGCCACATTGATGTTGCTGTGTCGTTGAGCCTTCTTTATTTGGACTATTGTGTGTTATTTTTAACGAAGAAGAATCATGGTTAGTCCATGTGCAAAATATAGGGGTGGAGTAACTTTATAAATAAATAGAGGCTTACACTGTAGAAGGGAAGGGGGTGGGAGTTTGGTTGAAAGTACTTTCCACTTTTAGTTTTGAGATAAAATTAATTATAAGACAATCCGTTAAGGATATATTACATAATCAATCACGATATAATGTATAAGGAAAGAAGTAGAGAGATAGAGAAAGAGAAAAAGAGAGAGAAAGAAATCTTCTTTTCCAGCATCCTATATTAATTCAAAAGTGAAAGACATTTAAATTAGATATAGGGCTGGAAGGGGAGTGACTCAGGGTGGTCGATCTAAGGTAGGAGGAGTTAAAGTTGGGGAGTTGTCAATGTGTATGTGTAGTGTTTTGTTTGTTTTGATGTATCCTAATGCATTATTAATTAGCCAGGTGGAAGAGAAAATTTGTCTGTCATTTATGCTAGATTTCATGACTGCATATTTTTGATGTAACCAATTAGTTACGTAGTTTTGGAATAGTAATTTCGTTGAGGTAGGCTGGCCGCCTTCTAAAGCCTTTCGGCTACCCCAAGCGATCCGCTGGGTGGTAAAAACCAAAAAGTTCGAATGGCAGTCCTTTTTAGTTCTATTATTGAAGCCAAAGATGCGCCAGAACGACGTAAGTTTGTTCTGGGGACTTTTAATTTTAAAAATCAAATCTCGGACTAGGCACCATAGTTCTATGTTCTGCGGACAGGAGAATAGACAATGGATTGCCGTTTCGTCCACCTCGTGACAGGCGAGGCATTTGGGTGAGTTAATTAATTTCCATTTATGCTTGTTTTCCCTTGTCGGGAAAGCATTCCTAGTTAATTTCCAGTGTATGTCAGATGTATGTCCGTCCACGAGACGATTAATGGAACTAGCCCATATCCTGTCCCACGGAAGTGTTCCTGAATTTATGGTATCTTCCCACCTCTTCCTGTAATTCAGTTTCTCTATGGGTCGTGATGACAAGAAGAGGTAGATGTCACGCTGGGACAATTTGTCTAGTTCTATTTTAGTATCTCCTAGGCTTACGATGTTATCTGTTCCTATGGAGATGTTACTAGTGATCCATTGCTGGAGTGCGGTTATGTGGTAGTCTGTTAGTAAGTTTTTCTGTGCTCTATATAGTTTTAGTTTGTTAGTGAGAACATTGACCCCGTCGAGGGTGTCAAATGCTTTCGCTAAGCGTGAGATGAAGAGATTGTGCCATCTTGACCTATCGTTTACGTTCCTTATGATATCTATTATGTTTAGTATTTGTTGAGCACCTATTTTGCTCTCTAGATTGATTAGATTTAATCCTCCTTGGTTCCGAGGGAGTCTAATTATTTGTTTATTTGCCAGGTGTTTGCGCCATTGCCATAGAAACCGAGTTAGCTCGGCGTCTATGGCAACCCTATTATTTTTGATTTATAGTATATTTTGGGGGCAAGATAAGTGTTGACTAGTTCGGTTTTAGTGAAAAAGGAAAGGTTCAGCGAGGACCATGCGGTTAGTAAAGCGTTGACTTTATTAATCACAGGTTGCCAGTTGTCATGCAGCGTATTAGTAGTTTGCTTTACTGGGAAGTAGATTCCTATCAGTTTGATTTTGTCCTCCACCCAGTTGATGTTGTATTGGCGTAGAGGCTTATTGTTACCCCCACCCATGCTGCGGTGTTTTTCCGTTTGTTTATTTTTGCCCCAGAGGCCCTTTCGTAGACCTCCAGGACTTTAAATGCTGCGTCCAAGCTGGCCGCATCCTTTAGCAGGAGGGTGGTGTTATCAGCATATTGCTGAATTTTGACACCATTTATCCCCCTGATTGATTTGTTGTTCCGGATCATGGCGGCCATCGGTTCTGCAGTCAGAACGTATAGCATGGCGCTGAGGGGACACCCCTGCCTGATGCCTCTTGTTGGGTGGATAGACGAAGAGAGAAAGCCATTCTGGTATATGTTCTTTATCAGCTTGGATTGGAAGAGCTTTATAAAGTCATTGAAATACTCCCCGAAACCAAGGGTTTTATGTGTTTCTATGACAAAATTCCAGTTAACCCTATCGAAAGCTTTTTTCTGATCTACGGCTAGCATGATTCCTATGGAATTTTCTGTGTCTAGCCTACTTGTAATTTCTCTGAACAGTTGAAGCGTATTCGTGATACTTCTTCCTGGAACTGAACAGGTCTGGTCTGCACTTGTAACTTTATGCATAACTTTGGCTAGCCTAGTTGCTAAGGCCTTAGCTATGATTTTATAATCACTGTTTAAGAGACTGATGGGTCTCCAGTTGTCCAGGTACTCCGTGTCGCCCCCCTTTGGCAGCAGAACGACAGTGGCTGTACGTTGGCTTTCCTAGAAAACCCCCTACAATATGCGCTATTCGCAATCATTGTCAGGTCTCCTGCTAGGAGATATTCAAATCTCTTATAGAATTCTGGCGTAAGGCCATCATTTCCTGGTGATTTTTCTTTATTTGAAGCTCTAATAGCTTGTTTTATTTCTTGAATAGTTAGGGGAACTTCACAGAGCTCGGCATATAGGGGGACTAGTTTATCTTCTAGACACGCCAAGATTTCGTCCTGAGCAATGGGACAGGTGTCTTCACTATTGTATAGTTCACTATAATACCGAGTCTCTTCCTGAATAATGTCTTCTATGTCAGTTAAGACGCGGCCTTCCTTAGTTTTTAGTCTATTGATGGTTTTCCTTTCTGCCTTAGATTTTTCTAAACCACAGAAGGACATTCTATTACCTTCGCCATTCATGGCCGGTACTCGGGCCCTAATTCTAGCGCCCTCTGTTTTGTTAAGTTGTAGTTTGGCTATTTGTTTTTGGATGGCTTCGATTTTGTTTGTTCTATCTATACCTGAATCGGCCTTGTTTAATTCTAAATTTAGTTCTATTTTAGCTTATTCTCTAAGTATTCTCTACAAGCATTTCTTGCTTGACAATATTTTATGCTGATATTCCTAAGTTTAACCTTACCTAGGTCCCACCACTCCAGGGGGTCCTCAAACTCATCCCGGCGAAGCGTCCATTGTTCCCAGAAACTCTGTACGCTCTCAACATATTCCGACTCAGTCAGAATAGTGTTAATTGTGTTTCGCTTTCCGGAGAGAACCCAACTCGTTACATCTGTTTTGTATGCTAACTTCATCCAGCTGACGAAGTCTTCCCCGAATCCTAGTTCTTTAAGAGTTCTTAGCAGATGGCACCAGTCCACCCTTTCGAAGGCTTTGGGGAGCCTTCCGTGTCTACCCTATGCAAGATTTCTCTGATCAGTTGTAGGCAGTCCGAAATCGTCCTTCCTCCAACCGAACAGGGTTCCATCTTCAGCGGTAACTTCATACGTAACTGTGGCCAGCCTGTTCGATAAAACCGTAGCTATTATTTTATAATCGTAATTTAGAAGACTAATCGGGCTCCAGTTCGTCAGGCAGTCCCTGCCCCTTATCTTGAAAAGAAGGGTGACGATGGCACTCCGTTGACTTGGTGAGAGAACCAACCCCATGTTCGAATTGCACTCTTAGCTACGGCTGTCAGACCCTAGCCAGTAGGTATGCCAACCTTCTATAGAACTCCGGCGTAAAGCCGTCGCTCCCTGGGGACCTATCATTGTTTAGAGCCTTAATGGTCCCTTTTATTTCTAGTTCCGTTATGGGGCCTTCGCAAAACTCGGCCTCTGTGGGAGATAGTTTACGTTGTAGCCTCCCGGAAAGTTCGTCCTGAGCTGCCGGACGATTCTGGCGTAGAGCTGTTCATAAAATCGCGCTTCATCTCGTAAAATCTATATTTCTGTGACCGTCGTTGGTTTTTCTGCTAGTCATGAATTAATTCTCTGCCTTCGTCTTCTCTAAGCCGCAGAAAGCTCTACTAGTGGAGCAAGTCCGGTATGGGGCCAAAACGCCTGGTTATTGAGGAGGCGGTGGAGGCGAAATGCACCCAAAGTGAAGCAAAATTACTTTTAGACCGATCACTTCCCCAGCCGAAAACCTCTTAGGAAAAACAAGCCTCAGCACCTCAGGTCTGAAAATCGGTCACGAGGTACTTCACACTTCTAGCCAGAGAAGCAGACCGAGGGCAAAGAGCAACCCTTACCCCCACTCTTTCCGAGCAGGGGACTTTCCGTCATGTGCGCCGTCACAGAGTACTCGTCCCCCGCCCTCCAGGGCCGAAACCGTGTGACCACACCCCAAAGGGCGTGGCACCTGGTCGGTACCCCAAATGAAAGGCTAAGGACACGATGCCCCGTTGCCACACTTAGATCTCAGTCAGCGAAAGCCGACTTAGGATATTTTTAAAGCACTTTATTTATCCTGATTCTTGCCAATTTACCCTCTGATACTGTCTCGACAAAGGACACCATTTCTTAGGTCCTGCTCTGGAAAATACCTTATGTCTTGTTAACATGCTCTGTGTAAAGTACCTGGTGTTTTCTATAATTCATAATTATTGTACCAAAGGAAGAACGTAACAGCTTCACAATCTATCAGAACCGCTGTTCTGCCTTCAAGGTTAAAACAGGCCGAGTGTTAGTGGAATTACCGTAACATTAAAAGCCTCATGGTCCGGCAGCCATTTGTAGCTTATATGGGGACAGTTAGTTATATCGATTAGAATATATTCTTTGATATCCCTTTTAATTTCGCATTACACGAGATAACTATCTGAATGATACCTTATCATTACCACGTCGGCTTAATACTAACCGTAACATTGAACAAATACAAACGTAAGGTTTTCGTTATGTACAAAGTAGGAATACTTAAAATAGCATGGATTAAATAAGGAAATGAGAGGCGCCATTTATACAGTTAAGGCTGGTCACCTCTCATACTTATCTAAAGGTTAAGGTGCACTACGAAATATTTAACTTCAGAGTTTTCATTTTCGAAAAATTGATTGTTTGTTTTGAAGACGGATATATCTGTCTATAATTTGTTATTGTACAGTTTTAAAAAAATCGTCTTCGATAACAAAGATTCTTGTAGGATTTACGCAGTTTATTTAGGTCTTTGGAGTATATACAACTCGTTTTTTAAGTATATTGTACTATCGATACCTGTTCTTTCTTTCTTTAATAACCATAATAAATATAAAAATGTATCTGTACTCGTCGTTTGGTAAATGGGATCTGATTTTCTTGTGTCTTGTATTTTCAGCCTGTGGAAACCATCCAGATATACCTTTCTGTGTACCGAAGCGCGAATGCAAACAACGTAAAATATATTACGAAAAACGATGCCCAAAAAATTGGTTCTGTTGTTTTATACATCTCCAAACAGGTACATTTCAAACTTTAGTTTAATTTTCTGGTATTTCTTTGTAATTTTCGTTTATAGAAAAAGGAAACAATAATTTAGATATAGAGATAATATACACGAAAAGTAAAAATAATCAATTGTTAACTAGGTGTCAACTTATATCTATAATTATATATTTTAAAAAATGTTTACCTTGTTAAACTTTCTTTTACGATTCCTGAAATAATATTTTTTTATGTTTGGTGTAACTGCAATGAAGTCATTTGAAAGCTTTGAATCACCATCAAAGTTTCTTTACAATGTGATGCTTAAAAGTTTGCATGAATCAAAGCAAATCCTAGAATTTGTCCTATCGCCCCAAAAACTATAAGATGACTCTATCTCTCTCGCTTAAATAAACGAAGTGGTCTCAATATGAAAAACACCCTTTCATATAATATTGAGGTGAATGTTCATTCTGTATATTGACTTTCTTTAGCAAAGACTTGAGAAACATCTATTTCCAATGAGGGCTCCTCTAACTCTACATAAACATGTTTTCAGTATCTACAACAACCATCAACATGTAAATTAGTGCATGCCTTCATTTAAACCTGTTTATTTATTTCTGTACCAATCTATACATTAACATTATCTAAAATGTTTTTTTTTACAGGCTAAAGAGACTGGCAGAAATCGTTTGTCCAGTTCTTCATCGTTTATTGTCAATTCTTGAGGATGTATATCTGTGGAATATTTCAAAAGATTTGTTATGTTTCATCACAGAAAGACAAACAATAAAAAATTAGAATATACAGATTTAATTTTTTTAAAATAATATACGAATACTTACAACAACTTAGTGTATGACTTTTCTTCTTGTTGGAGCATCAAAGATATTATGTCTTATATAAGACAAGACATCCGCCTGCATCTTCTATCGAAAAAGCTGAGTTTTAATTGTTATCAGTTGAAATATTCATATAGATTATCTAATGTTTTACGAATACTTTTAAATCGTTAAAATTATACATATTTCAAATTAAGGTTTCAGAAATCTATTTAAAAATAGATCTGAATCCTCTTGTTACACTTATAATGGAAAAACAGAGCAGCCGCATAACTTAGATTAGAAAGAAAGCAAACAACGACAAGCTGAGAATAAGAAAAAGGTCATCTGACAAGGAATTTCGACTGCCAATTTGTCTGTTGTGTGTGGTGTCTATGAGAGGTGAACGCGTTTTGTACCTCACGGAAACAGACCGCAGAAGAGACTAAGATAATCAAACAATATTTTCCGAAGATCTGCAGAGATAGAAATATTGGATTTGTGTTTATTGATTAAAAGAAAAGTTCACAAACCCTTTGCCAAAATAAAATTCTTCAAGTCTTAAAGTTCGTTGCTCTCTGTAACTTTTACGAATCAACTAATTATCCGATTATCATAGATTAATTTTTGATAAAGTTAATCTCCCCAATAATGAAAGGTAATACCTTTTAAATTATAAATTATTACCTAATGCACTCAAAACGAAAGTATCACCCCTCCTCAGTAAGGTGATCCTTCATTTATTCAACGAATGTAACATCCTATTTATTAGACAGGAAAGATGAAACCATTTGAAAGTCTCGCTTTACCCACATTAGAAATGTTATTTAATAAAATTGAAACCTAGCGAATAATCTTTGCATCAAGTTTGAATGCTTTCTTTCTTAAAAATCTTCTTTCCTCCATTGGTACTGAATCCAGCATAGTTGATTTGAAATCCTACCGACATAATATTATGGGATTTCAACCACATACCAAGGGGTATTAAGAACCCACGGTTTGTCGTTTCATTAATCACAATGAAGAGACTGACAGGACAAAGAACCCGTCAGTTTTGCAGCCTTTTTGGCATCCAATAGTTTTTGCATTGATCGACTTTGTGCCTCCATCAATGTACTCGTGGAGTTGGCAACAAGACCCAGTACCCAAATTCCTCTCCGTATTGCATGACTCTGTAATATACTGCGGTATTCCGTATTTAAAGATACCGTTCATCTATCTGACTGTCTCTATAGACATAAAATCTGGGATTATGCGGGGATTATGCGGCAGCTTAATGGAAGGTGAAATACGGGTAAAAGGTTGTATTTTTTATTTCTAGGATGTGAAAACCTTCTCCTTGTTAACATCACGAAACAATTGAGCATTTATTTAATACGATCGTCTCTAAACAATATCTGTGCCTATCTTCGAATGGTTTTTTCCTTTCAGCCGTGGAAACAATTAAAACGCTTGCTTTACACATTAATACTCTCTTTGTACCTTTCGATACTCTCCACTGTTTGATGATGAATTGCCAATTATTTCTATTTGATTTCATTTTATCGAACCCTCTTATGTTTCACACCCTATAAAACAGTGACCACTCTGTTTCCATAGAGAGTCAGTCAGGATAAACAAAATGGCGCCATCTTTATTTAGGGGTAGGGTTCAAATGCCTCGTCTTCTTTTTGTTCTCCAGAAGCCGGTTGCAAAACCCTTATTACTATCACCATCCCGATAATAACAATACAGATCTGGGGCTACTATTACATTCCTTTGATTAATGCTAATAGTAATAATGAAAGACTTTCTCGAACAGTTGTTATTATCTTTATTAATGATCTGCTTAACAAGAACCGGGTACTGTGTGTTTCCGGTACAATAAATAAAGGGTCAGCTCCCTTCCGTCATCCCAAGTTAACAAAATACGGCAGCCGCACAGGGTTCTTTTCAAGTTTGGTAAACAACTGGCTTTAAAAATGTTCCTCGTTCACGATGTAGATTAGATAAAATTTCCTGGATGTTACCCCAGATAACATAATAAGATACAACAGAATAAATTCAGCTTACATCCTGACAGCAATAAAAGCCCGAGGAACATTTTCTTCTATCCTCTTCTTTAGGTTTATTGACGCATTCATCTTTTGGCAGACACCTTAACACCATACCATTCGGCTGAAGCGCACAATCTGTTAAATAAACAAACTGTAACAATTACTAGATAGTGGAAAATTACTAAACAGAAACTCACGTATTATAGACAATCATCCTATTCTGATGTTTGTCAGAATCAGTCCACGAAAAAGCCCTAACAACAGGGGTAAGTATAACGTGAAATGTACATGAGGTCTCTTCTAGTTTCTCTTTCTCTCTTTGTCACCAGTTAATTAAAAATACAAAATCCCAATTTGAATGTATTCGTGTTTTTACCTCATTGGGCCATCCATATATAGGGTTCAATATTCGCACCAAATATAAGAGTTCCGGCTCACTTAAGGAAAGAAGGGCCATCGTCACAGGGCATCTGAACGAACTTGACCATTTTTGCCATCTAACTCATACTTCTGAGAATATTCGATGATGAAGCAGGACGATAAAACCAAATTGTAAATGGTTGCAGGTCTCAGGATGGACCTGAAGGTTTTATAGCTTTTTGTTGATCGCGTCACATGAAATATTGTAACAGATGAAGGAAAAGAAACTCAAGAGGGCGGAGACCAAAGACCAGGGGGAAGGAAATCTGTTCATGCTCTTGCATCCATTTACAACCAAACGACGGGGAAATAAAAGAGCAGAGCGAACATTGTATAGTATATAGATTTTAACGATGAAGGTCGTAGAAAGGAAAGTGTTTGATAGATAACTGAAGAGAAGAATTCTTATTCTACAACTGTGCTTCATCTTCTCGACAGGCTAAGATTGCACAACTCTGACCCGCTGCTTCAGTATAATCAAGTAAGTCTCGGTCTTCTTATTTAGACAAACAAGCCACAAATACTTTGGACTGTTTCCAAACTGAACATTCTCGAAACATCTGATATAGTACATTACTCGTAATTTTTATGTAGTAAATAATTCCTCAAATTACCAGTGGATGCGGGGGAAGTCTCACTATTTAGTAACTAAGTAAAATTAGGTGCAATTCTATTTTTGTTTAATTTTATTCTCGTTTTTTAAAAATAATAAATCCCTGTGACGCGTGACTTTATCGGTGTCGTTTGTTCCTTGACATGGCCGTAGCAGATTCTCTCCAGATTACAGGTAAGTTATATTAGAAGTCGCAGGTGCTTTCCGGTTGAAGAAATTTTGTCAGAGATAGGAAGAGACCGGTGATGTTGAGGAGGAAATATCGTAAACTGAGGATGTCACTGATGACGATCGTGATTTCCAAGATGCATCGTTTTCGGATTCTAAGGAACCGTATCGTATAAAAAAATCTTGATACCTAAAAAAAGAGGAAAAAATAGAGGGAAGCGCTTTAACTATCTCGTTCTAATGGTAACCAGATTACCTCTGCTGGCCGGATACCAGTGATCGGACGGAGAAGCGGCTCGCTATTCTTTGGAATGCTGAAACTACCGCGGGATATAGTTCCTGCCACCTGATCTCTCGAAACGTTCCAAAAACCTTCATCGGCTGATTGGATTTGTAGACGGTGAGACCACCAGGGTCTGCCAGCGTAGACGGGAAAGACCAGCAGATAATGCGGGCTTAGAGAGCCAGAACGACTCAGCTGGAAGTTCTTGGCGGCCCCGCGTCGCTAATTCTAGAAGCTGCGGACGCACACTGGGAAGCTACCAGGAGAGGCCCAGTAATTAAATCAGGGAAATGCCTGGTATTCGATCTGTCCCGGAGTATCGCACTGAGGCCGAGCCTAACAAGAAAAATAAATTTAATACAGGAGACGATATGAAGAAATAGCCTCGAAATTCCATCAGATTTTGTATAAATCAAATAGCCCCACCCCCTTTCATTCCTTGATATTCGAGTAGATGCGGACACCAACATTGATTCACACCAGACAATAAGAATAGAAAGATGGAGCTCGTACAAGGAGGCGACAGTGTAAAAAAAAGGCACAAGAATAAGTTTCCCCACATCATCCTTAGCAACAGCGTCAAAGAAAAAGGTAAGGATCACCTGGACAAACCATCGGCCAGCTACACGAGCCAACGATGAACCGTCTGTTGGCGGTTGGTGGGGCTCCACATGTATTTGGATGAGATGGGATACGAGGCCTTTGTCTTGTGGACGGATGTCTATCCGGAGTGGAGCTCCAAGATGACCAGCGTGCAGCGACTTCTGTGGTGCAGAATGTTCAGGGAGAAGTAAACGAACCAAAACCAATAGAAATATGAAGCGGAAATATCCAGGTAACACTGCCATTTTTCATCCAGCGATGACATAAACAGACATCACCTGCGTAAGATGCATAAACCGTCTCCGCAAAAACAGAGCATCACCTTCTGCCCTCCACACATGAGAAAGATTTTTTATTACATAAATATACCTTTCCTATACCTACTATTACCCTCATTAACCTTTATTTTTATGTCATATTTCGGATCACACTCACCAGTCACATAAAAAGGAGAACTACAATTATAAGTTAAGAAGGGTTAAAATATATTAAATACAAGTGAAACTATACAAGAAAAATTCCAGTTACGACATGCCTCCATACTTTTTATACCTCAAACATTGCTGAGACACCTTATGTCAAGCGAAACAGAATGAAAATAACGATGACTTTCTGCTGCATCATGGTTTCAGAAGCGGCCGACAGATGTTAATTTGTTTCAATAGAGAGATACTGTAAAACTGCCGTCGCATCGACGATTATATGTAGGAAGATAATAAATAATTCATTATATCTTAATCTGAGGCCATTAATTATCATATGGAATGGATACATTTGGATTTTTGAAACAGATGAAAATTCACAAATAAATTAATTTTGAAGAATATCAAAACAAATATTATTACCATAAAAGAAGGTAAACAAGTTCAGGGGATAGAGATCGGGGAAAGGCAGCTGGTACAGAAGTAATTTGTTGCAGCAACCGCCATTTATAATTATATTTTGGTTACATGATTTTGATGCTCAGTTAACGAAAAAGTGCCAACAGCAGAATATCGTTTATTGCCAGTTCAACGAACGTTCACACCATCTCTCCATACACATTTAACCTTGGACTCTTGATTAGAAGGGACGGTTCTTAGAATCTTGGCCAATTAAAGATGTCGACTTAGCGCCAATCGTAGGAGTTTGGCTATTTTCATAATCTAATCAGAAAATTTAAACCTACCTCTATCACTTATCACGGTGTCAGGTACTCTGGGATTATACTCCTTGACACCAGGTGACACTATGTAGGTGAACGGATACCTGCCTTTCCCAAGAGGGAATCTAATGTAATTTGTGGCTAGTCGCCCTCGGTGACGATATTATTATTATCACTTTAGCTTTCTTACAGTAAAGATATATCATAATATCAAATGATTGGTGATAACAACTTTCATTCTTTGGATGTTTAAGGAATTGTCCTGTAATCAGCTGGCTGGCACTGAACAGTTTCTAGGTTTTGCTGACATTTCAGCTACCGAGATGTCTGAACAATCAATGCAGATACATGTTGAATATCGTCAATAAAAGACAAAGATGCCCAGGTATCTTCCAGGAAAAGAGGATCGATCTAATCTGTACTAATCACTGATTGAAGTCATCTCTTTCAGAATTTTACTTTCTCAAGGGTGTACATTTTATATCAGAAATTTCTGTTAATCGATAAATCTCCATGAAACCGAATTAAAGGGAGGCATCAAGTGACTTCACACAGATAATTCTGTCTCTGTCTCAGTCTGACGTCATGACCGCCACCGCCTCCACCGTCAGTTTACCACCCTGCATGGATCTCTCGGTAGACTCCCGACTGTGTCTCCATTGTCTTTGATCAAGCGGGCGACAGGAGAGAAACGGAGACAGATATTGATAGGTAGGTTGAGGTAAACACACGAGGAGAGATTCCTGGTATATGGTGTCCATGGCAGCGAGGAATATTTTAAGGCAAAAGCCTTCCTAACACACCTAGACCTCTGAAGACAAGACAGCAGTAGTTCGGCAAGAAGATAAATTCCAGAATACATCTGCATGAAACAACCCGAGTGTCCGGTCATCAAAGTGTAAGCTGAGTATCTGTGTCCAGTTCTTGATCTGAAGTTGGTGCCGCCGAAGGTTTGATAGGTGGCACGATGCAGGTTTGAAGAGTTTGAGAATTCACTTAATAAGTAAAATAAAGGCTGAAAATATTTTACTTAATTTACAGAACATTGATATCTCAGAAATACATTTCAAATATATGAATTAACTGTTAAAAACATTACAAAAGTAATTAACCGATTCTTCTCTTATCACCCAGTGAACAGCAGGTTCAATACATTTCATGATCCATCCTTCTCAACGGGAGCCAAGCTTAGATTTTGTGGAGACCCTGCTCCACCTTATCTTAGAATCTGTCAGTAGTTAGTTATCCCCGTTCGGTTTTGGGCCGGAATTCACCACAAATTAGAAAGGTAAATGGTACACGACAAAGTATTCCTTAGTATTAATCTTTAAGCTGTGAATACCAAAGATAAGCCTCATTTTACCATGCAGAAATGTTATATTAACTTCGTTACAGAAAGCTATTTAGAATGAAATCGTTCACTTATTTTCTTTATTTTCCTGTTGTAAACACGAAAGAGACTGAGAGAGCGATTCGCCGCTTGTCACAGAAACTCGTTTATGCCGGTCAGCATCGATCGATTTGTTTCACCACCCTGAAGCTATTGAAGACATTCGACTGCATCTGCTGTCAGCTTTCAGATTCATCTAAGGACAGATTAGAACAGCAAGTATTTGGAATATCAGGAACGGAAGACTTATTTTGTTTATTTTCTCTGATTGTATCCAATATATAATTGGTTCGAGATCCGTTTAAACTGTGGAGACGGGCAGGGATAAGGAAATGATTCGGCTTGGACACTCCCTCTGCAGTTAGCCATTATTGCATACATCTATAGGGTGTGGTGGAAAGGTGGCGGAAGGTACATCATTTATCGAAATTTTTGGGTTTTTATCCGATTCTCTGACGTAAAAAATTTCATCAGTTCATGTGACGAGGTCACGTGGACCTACACGGATATGGAGGTTATATGAAGACAGACTCGGCGACATCTTTAAGATCAAAAGTACGATTCCAGAACTATGAGAAATGGTTAAAACTATCGATAACGACACGAATTCTTGGCTGAAGATGTAGCGCTTTTTATAATTTATTAAATGCTGAATAAAAATTACATTTTTTAACTGTCGATCGCTGTGTGAATATTAAATTCCATTAATGTCTTATTAAAAGAAACAGGTGTTACATTAATGTAAATATCTGTATCTGTTTTCATAATATTAGCATAAATATTTTTGTAACAAATGATTTCCTTCCATTTTTGGTAATTGTGCGATCACCTCCACTTGACGATATTTGTTGACATCCAGAGGAGACGAAACTCATCTTTAGCGGAGTCTCCAGAAAACATGAACCTGAGCAAAGTCGTCCTTCTGTCTGTCCTGCTAGGCTGCCCGAAGATGTCTCGTGAATGTTCACCAAAACTATATCCAGGAGATGAACTATGTAAACTATTTCCTACTGTTACTTTTTTATTGTCTAATTCGAAATGATTAGGTTGTCGTGTTTTTGTGCTGACCATGGACCAGTTTCATCCTCTCTACGATATAGAACCCATCCATAATTTATAGTTTGTACGAACATGCTTTCACACGGAAGTGTATCCGGTATCGATCGGTATTTGCGCTTTCATCATCAGAATAGCGGATGTTCGATTAATTCTTAGATATGAAATAGTATTAATCCTATCTATATTAGTATAATCGATGTCATCATCGTTGTTAACAGGAATATCTATGTTAAACAAACAATCTCAGGTCAGAATACTTACTGCGTATATGGAGAAACTTTCTGACAACTTTATTATAATCAGCAATATTAAGGTTAATAATAACCTGTAACTTAGAGAAATACATGGAGCTCGGCCAAGTTTAAAATGATTTCCTTTTTGTTTTCCATGATTGTTACTGGTGGGATACATACAAGACAAGCGTGTACCTTTTCCGAGGGGAAGATGGTCACCGAACAGCGCACGTGGTATCGGGTGGAGGTAGAAGCTGTTGAGAGTGGTGCACTCCAACTTTCAGACGATCGATCTCCAGCCGGACGTCTGCAGTGCTCGGGCTGATGAACGCTTTCCCTAGACTGGAGGTTTTCAATATGATCTCCCAGGCAGTCGGGCTCATCATCCATCCGTACCGTACGAACCGACGGAACCTAATTCTATCCCAAGAGAGCCCACCTGGTCGGAACAAGAGTCCGTTCGCTTTGATGTAAACTATGGAAAGCCGGCTTAGGAATTTTTTCTAGGCTCTTCATATATCCTTATGATATCATATTAACCGTCTGATACTGTCTGGACAAAGGACACCATTTGTTAAGTCCCGCTCTGAAAAATACCTTAGGTCTAAGTTAACATGCTCTGTGTAAAGTACCTGGTGTTTTCAATAATTCATATTTATTGTACCAAAGGAAGAACGTAACAGCTTCACAATCTCTCTGAACCGCTGTTCTGCCTCCATGTTTAAAAGCGGTCGAGTGTTTACCGTTTATTTTCAAATGTAGATCGCTTGTGTAATTACCGTAATATTAACATCTCGCGGTCTAGCAGCCATTCGTAGCCTTTCTGGGGACAGTCATAGCGATTAGAAATTGGTCTTTGTTATCCTTTTTAATTTCTCATGCCTCGAGATAACTTTCTGAAGGAAACCTTACCATTTCCACGTCCGCTCATGAAATTATAATATAAAAGAGATACAAACGTGAGATTCTCGTTATGTACAAAGAAGGAATATTTAGAATAGCATGTATTAAATAAGGTAAGGTTAGTCACCTCTGGTAATTATCTAGAAGTAAAGTTGTACTATGAAATATTTATCTTGATAGATTTTATTTTACGAAAGTTTGATTGAAGATCGAAATTCTACATATCTTTGTTATTTTACACGTTGAAAAAATTATCTTGGATAACAAAGATTCTTGTAGGATTTACACAGTTTATTTAAATGTTTTGGAGTGATTACAATTTATTTCTGTAAGTGCATTGTACTTTCCAAGGTTGTTATTTCTTTCTTTTTCGCACCAATAAATAACCGTAATAAATATACCAATGTAGCTCTAATCATCATTTGGGAAATAGCATCTTATTTTATTTGTCTTATTTTTCAGACTGTGGAAGCGGTACAAATGAGCCGGATTGTTTAGAGAGAAGTGGCTGCCTTTTTTATGAACATTATGTTCACCCTAAATGCCCAAGTAAAAGATACTGCTGTATAATAAGGAAAGGAAAAGGTACATCTAAATGTTTGTGTATATATATATTTTATTTCTGTGTAGTCTTTGTTTATAGAAATACTGGAAAGAACAATCTTCAAATGCAGATAATCTACACGAAAAGTAAAAATCATCAATTGTTTACTAGGTGTCAACTTATATCTATAATCCTATATTTTTAAAAATGTTTACCTTGTTAAACTTTCTTTTACTTTTCTTGAAATATCATTTCTTATGTTTGGTGTAACTGCAATGAAGTCATTTGATAGCTTTGACCGACCACCAAAGTTTGTCTACAATGTGAGGCTTCAAAGTTTGAATAAATTAAAATAAATTCTAGAATTTTTCCTTTTAGCTCATAAACTGTAAAATGAGTCTAACTTTTCTTTGGTTAAATAAACGAAGTGGTCTAAATAAGAAAACACCTTTTAATATAAAATGTAGATAAATGCAAATCTGTTTATTCTGAGTTTCCTAGCAAAGACTTGAGAAACATCTATTTCCAGTTATTCACTGCCCTCCATAAAGATTTTATTGATTACCTGTTGCATTCAAAAACGTGATTTCTTAGTAAATAAAATGGTCCAACATTCGGAGTCTACCAAAAGAAACCGCTGTTATTAATTTCTAATCTAAATTTAAAATGGACATTCACCATCACATTACATACCAAACATCAGGCGATATAACTAACCCATAGCTTTGTCGGTATCGGTTCCAGCTCTTGGAATAATTTGGAACCGGAAAATTAATTCTTATTTTTGTTCATAGGGAAACCTCGGTGTTATCGTGTTCAGGCGATATCGTTTTTCACTGTAAATTTGAATAATTTTTAGCTCATTCTATACTACAGGATAAATGGTAAGATATTAATGATGTCTCCTGCTGCTTTGGTTGGTAGATTTAATTGACCCTTCAATCTGAATTTCTTAAGAAGCACAGCCACGCGCCATTATTGTCTTCATAACGCAGTAACTTTCAATCCGAGACTGTAGAGGAAAGGGATATTACTCGTGTGGCGGGAAAATTACTATTCATAAAACGGATTCCACTGATTTAACTCTGAATTTTCGGAGATGAAGAATGAAGTATTAAGACAAAGTGGCAACACATTCTACAGACTCACAATCACTGCATTGGTGCATATATTATAGAAAGGTTTACACTGAAAAAGATGACTATCCAACGCAATCGGCCAAATCCAAACATACCATTTTTCTCGAAAAGAATCAAAGAATCGAAGAACTTGAGAGAAATATGGATGTTGGAGTCTTTTAATACCTGTGTCGAAAGTTCTTTTTTTAAGAAAAAGAGTAAAGCAATATGTACAAACTAATAAAAAAAAACATCTATCGAAATAATACATGACGGTAATTAATTACAAATTAGTATTATGAAACATTATTGAAAAAAATGCTCCGATATTGTAGGACAGTTATTCAACTGAAATGGTAAAATTAAAACTAAAATCATTGCTCATACTGTAATTATTGTTTGCAAATAATCAGATATTTTCCAATTAAATAATATGTTGTTATAGGTAAGAATGATCTATTATACTAAGTGAGAAGAGATGAAACTGCATTAAAATATAAAATTTTTCAATTTATAACATTGTTATAGTTAATTTTGCTACTATTTCAATTAATTTGTTTTATTTATACATATATATTTATTAAAGAATTTGGAGAAATAATGAATAATATATTACATTCAATTTGTATGTTAAGCGAATGAGGTCTCTTCTAACTCTACCTAAACCTAATTTAGTGTCTTCCACTATCAACATGTAAATTTGTGCACGCTTTAATTTAAACCTGTTTATTTATTTATGGTTCTAACAAAATATATGTTAAAATTATCTACAATGTTTCTTTTACAGGCTAAAGAGATTGGCAGGAGTCGTTTGTCCAATTCTTCAGCGTTTATTTTCAATTCTTAAGGATGTATATCTGTGGAATATTTCTGAGATTTTGTTATGTATCACCACAGAAAGATAAAAATAAAAAATTAAAATATACAGATTTAATTTTTAAATAATATACGATTACTTACAAAACTTTATTTTATGATTTTTCTTCTTGTTGGCGCATCAAAGATATTATGTCTTATATAAGACAAGACTTCCTCCTGAATCTCCTACCGAAGAAGCTGAGTTCTAATTGTTATCACGTGAAATATTCACATAGATTATCTAATGTTTTAAGATTACTTGAAAATCGTTAAAATTATACATATTTCAAATTAAGATTTCAGAAATCTATTTAAAATAGAATCTGAATCCTCTGGTTACACTTAAAATGGAGAAACATAGCAGCGTCATAATTTAGATTAGAAAGAAAGCAACAACGAGAAGCTGAGAATAAGAAAAATGTCACCTGAAAAGGAATTTCGGCTGCTAATTTGTCTGTTGTGTGTGGCGTCTATGAGAGGTGAACGCGGTTTGTATCTCACGGAAACAGACCGCAGAAGAGAATAAGATAATCAAACAATATTTTCCGAAGACCTGCAGATATAGAAATATTTTATTTGTGTTTATTGTTTAAACGAAATGTTCACAAATCTTTTGTCAAAATAAAATTCTTCAAACCTTAAAGTTCGATGCCCTTTGTAACTTTTAGGAATCAACTAATTATCCGCTTACCATAGATTAATTTTTAATAGAATTAATCTTCTAAATAATTTAAGGTAATATCTTTTAAATTATAATATCAGCATTTTACAAAATAGATTTTGGCACATGATTTATCTATAATCTATAATAGTAAATTTGACCATCTTTTTTTTTTCACTACATCGATCACAAAAATTCCTACATCCTTCCCATTAATAATCAAATTTCGTACGATTCTGGGAAAACGTCCTTTCTTCCTCAGTGATAGCTTGAGATTTTTCGCTGCTTACGTAGTAGAAGAGATAGACGCCATCACAGAAAATACCTAGGTAATTCGTATTGTCTGACGACCAGCGCATCCGATAGTGATGCTGATGTTCAGCAATTCTCCAATTTGTCAACTTCCCTTGATTTCACTCTTACGCCGATAACCAAAGTTGACAATAATAATCCTGCTGTTTATTCTCCATCTAATAAATCTATACAACTTCCAGACTTGCGTGTGCAAATCAGCATCACTTGTTGGTAATATAAACCTTCTACGAACCTAATTAGAGACCAACCTGTATTGTCTTCCAATCAGTTCTCTTGACTGTTTGATGATGAATCGCCAATTATTTCCATTTGATTTCATTATAACGAACCTTCTTTTGTTTGACACCCTATAAAACGGCGTCTACTCTTTTTCCAAAGAGAGTGAGTCAGGATGAACAAAATGAGGCCTTCTTTATTTACGGGTCTCAATCAAATGCCCCGTCTTCTTTGTGTTCTCCAGAAGCTGGTGGCAAAACCTTTATTACTATCACCATCCCGATAATAACAATACAGATCTGGGGCTACTATTACATTCCTTTGATTAATGCTAATAGTAATAATGAAAGACTTTGCACACAGTTGTTATCACCACTTTATTAATGTTGTGCATAACAGGAACCGGATGCTGTTTGTAGCCAGTCAAATTCCATCCTTCCAAATTAACAAAACATGGAAACTTTTCTTGGTTCTTTTAAATTTACTTAACATCTGGTATGCAAATGTACAACGCATCTTAGATAGAAAATCCGCGATGAAAATCCTGATAACTTAATATGACACCAGTCACAATAAATTCAACTTTTCTTATGTGAAACTAGGTCCCTTCCAACAGCAGTAATATTCTTCAAAACATCTTTCTGAATCTTATACTTTTGGTGCATACAATCATCGAGCTCTCGGCACACAACTGCGTTGAACACTGTCTTGTACGTAACTACAATCTGATAAACAAAATATAATAATTGCTAGATGGTAGTGAAAACTACTGACCAGAAATGCACATATTATAGACACACATCCTATTGTGATGCTTATAAGAATGACTCTTCAAAATAGCCATAACAATATGGTGTATATATGTGAAATTAGATTGTCACTTCAAGTTTCTTATTTCTGTTTTAGTCACCAGTTAATAAAAAGTACAAAATTCAATTTGAATTTAAAACTGTTTTCCTGATAGGGCCATCCACATATAGGGCAAATTTGTCGAAAGAAATATCACAGTTCCTGTTCAATTAAAGACAGAAGGGCCATTGTCACAGGTTATCTGAACGAACTTGACCATTTTTGCCATCTAACTCATACTTCTGAAAATATTCGATGATGAAGAAGGACGATAAAACCAAATTGTAAATGGTTGCAGGTTTCACGATGGACCTGAAGGTTTTATAGTTTACTGTCCAACGCGTCACATGAAATATTGCAACAGCTGATGGAAAAGAAACTCAGGAGGGCGGAGACCAAAGACCAGGCGGAGGAAATCTGTTCATGCTCCTGAATCCATTTACAACTAACAGATTCTTGTGTCAAAACTTACTTTCTATTATTGGGGCTGTACCTTTCTAGTGTGGAAACTTTCGTATAGAGAAGAGAAATAACTGACTTTCCTGCAGCTACCTTTTCGTCTTATTACGGAGAGTGTACAACACGGTAGAGAGGCTGACCCTTTTCAAAAAATCGGTAGGATTCCAACAGATTCACCGCCATTTAATAAAGTAATTTATAATTACAAATCTAAAGAGTCGGATGGGGTTTTTGTTTAGTACTATTTTGTGTATTCTGCCAGCTCACCGTTAATTAGATACAATTACAAAGGTAATAATAAAATACGGAACTTTGCTGACTTACAGACGTCGCCAAATCTGTCTTGGAGGAAGGATTCTTCACCGATCCATCAAGGACACACGCCCTCGACAACGGTATCACTTTTCTCGAATTCACGACTTTTTTGAATCTCAGATCTCACGCGCAGTTCTAACTCTGTCGGGAAAAGTCGTCTTCGACTGATGTCTCCGCTTATCACAGAAACCGGTTTCTGCCGGTCAGGGTTGATCTTCTCCATGAAGCTATTGAAGACATTTGTCAGCATCTGCGGTGAACTCACAGCTTCATCTAAGGACAAACTAGCACAAAAATAAATTTTAATGTTACGAACCCAAGGCCATTTTTTGTTTGTTTTGATTATATTCGAATATTATGAATATATATATATAAATGGTCCCAGATCCTTTTAAAACGTGGAGACAGGTAGGGATCAGAAAATGGCTGCTGCTTAATACAACTTCAGCAGTATATAAAGATTCTTGATAAAATGTGAATACTTTTTCATTTCATGTCTCAATAGAAGCATGTCAACTAATAATAGCTACTTTATTATTATTATTATTATTATTATTTTATTATTATTATTATTATTATATGATTATTATTATTATTATTATTATTATATTATTATAATTATTATTATTATTATTATTAAATCTTGCGCTATTAATATCGTCATCATACCCCATCCAGAATCCTAGGGTTGCCAGTCTTCATTTTTCCATTTCCATAATTCATTGCCTCTGCCTGTAAAATGAGTTTTGTAAACGTTATATGTTTAATGGACAGATTCATCACCATTTCTAATTCTCAGATTCCATCTCAGGCCCACAACACTGTAGTTCGCTATACTAACCACTTGACCACCGCGCAAGCTTTTCAAGTACAGTTATCCATGTAAATACAAAAAGACTCGTCTAAGAGAATTTATTTGTCGACATATCGCAGTCTTCCGAAGAGTATAAACTGTCGCTAGTTCTAAAGAATACCCGCCTGACTTTTTCCTAATAAACTGCAGGCCCTCAGTAGAAGGAATGGATTTGTTATGCTGACGTTCATCTGTTTTCGATAGATTCCCGTGTTACATTAAGAAAATGAGACTAGAAGCTAAAAATCCAGAGTTTATAGATAAGTATAAACGTGTCTTTCTTTTATCATGTTGTGAGGTATTTTAAAGTGTTCCTGGAACCGTAATTTTGAGGTAATAGTGAAGAACTGATTATTTATAAACTCTGCTGGGATGGAAGAATTCCAGAAAAAAAAGCCAATCTCATCAGACGCCGCATGACGGACTCAGAGGAACAACTGGTAAAAAAGAAGGTATTGAAGACGTGAAAAATTCCAGGTAACGGAAGAATAACCAGGCTTAAGACTCGGCATGGACACTCCCTCTGCAGTTAGCCATTATTGAATACACCGATAGGGTGTCGGGAAAGGTGGCGGAAGGTACATTATTTATTGACATTTTTGAGTTTTTATCCGATTCTCGGACGAGTCTAAAATTTAATCAGATCACCTGACGAGGTCACGTGGACCTACACGGATATGGAGGATATCTGAAGACAGACTTGACGACATCTTTAAGACGAAAAGTTGCACCTCATACCCCGATTCCAGAACTATAAGAAATGGTTAAAACTATCGATAACGACACGAATTCTTGGCAGAAGATGTATTGCTTCTTATAATTTAATAAATGATGATTAAAAATTACATTTTTTTAAATTTCGGCCGCTGTGTGAATATTAAATTCCTTAAATGTCTTATTAAAACAAAAAGGTGTTTCATTAATGTAAATATCTGTATCTGTTTTCATAATATTAGCATAAATATTTTTGTAACAAATGATTTCCTCCTCCCATTTTTGCTAATTGTGCGATCACCTCCACTTGACGATATTTGTTGACATCCAGAGGAGACGAAACTCATCTTTAGCGGAGCCTCCAGAAAACATGAACCTGATCAAAGTCGTCCTGCTGTTTGTCCTGCTGGGCTGCCCGAAGATGTCCCGTGAATGTTCACCAAACCAATATATAGGAGGT
The DNA here is from genome assembly GCA_018389105.1 of Nautilus pompilius. Lineage (NCBI taxonomy): Eukaryota > Metazoa > Mollusca > Cephalopoda > Nautilida > Nautilidae > Nautilus > Nautilus pompilius. Next base: position 106,684 of record JACATO010000959.1, on the reverse strand, counting down.
GAACTATGTTAACTATATCCTACTGTTACTTTTTTATTCAGGATTAATTCCAAATGATTAGGTTGTCGTGTTTTTGTGCCGACTGTGGATCTCTTTAAATTTATCTCGTCGTTAGGAGATACATTCTTGACCTGTGTAACTAAACAGGAGATGGTTGGTCTCTCACAATCTTAACCGGTTTGTTCTTGTCGACGGTATAGAGTCTTATACAAAGTTGTCGGTAATTTATCGACCTTAAGAACTTGCTTTCAGCGAAGATGTATCCAGTATTGATCTGCATTCACGGTTTCATCAGAATATCAGATGTTCGATTAATTTCTAATATTAAATAGCATTGATCCAATAAGTATTACTATTATCGATGTCATCATGCTTGTTAACAGAATAGAAATATCAATGTTAACAAACAAACCCAGGTCAGAGTAGTGTCAAAGGTATATATGGAGAACCTTTCTGAAAACTATTAAATATAACGTCAGTAATAACCTGTACCTTGGAGAAATACATGGAGCGAGGCCAAGTATAAATTATTTCCTGTCTGTGATGAACCAGGAGGCTGTCAAAGACAAACCTACTCGTGCATATTTGATATTCTGCTATCATCTGCACCATTCGCTAACACTTGGGACGGATTAGAAAAGAGTCATTATTAAATATCGTCAGGTTTCCTTTAATTGTTACTAGAATTAATACAAGAAGAACGTGTTCTTTTTATCCGGTGGGGAGGGGACTAACGAACCGTGCACGTGTTTTCGGGAGGGGTCCGAAGCTTTCGAGTGTTGGTGGGGGGCTCAGGCGCTTTTATGAGCGATCTCCAGCTGGTGGTCAGTAGCTTCCATGCTGATGATCGCTCCTCCTGCTAGTAAGTCTGCAATATGAACTCCCAGGAAGTCGTGCTCCTCCAGACGGCGAGACCCGACTCGACGGAAACTTGATCTCCAGCGCAAAATTTCTGATCTGATCGGGAAAAAGTGCGCTCCTCGATCTTATTTCTTCTTTATTTGGTGATATTTGCTATGTATGGAGTGGAGTAAAGTTAGAGTATACGTGTTCATCCTGAGAGACCAAAACCTCTAGTGGTGCAAGCCCCGATAGGGGGCCGAAGTCCAAGTCGAGGTGCCAAAGCACTTCCGTAAGGGGGCCGAAACCCACCTTGAGTCGCCGAAGAGCCTCGTTATTGTGGGGGTAAAGATGCCTCCAAAATGGAGCGAAGAAGCTCCGTTAGAGCGATCGATTCCCCAGCCGATAAACCTCTTATGAAAAAAAGCCTCGTTGCCTCAAGTCCGAAAATCATTGCGGAGGTACCTGACCTTTCCAGCCAAAGGATTTGAAGACTCAGGGCAAAAAACGATCCCTCGGCCCCGCCCTTCCGAGCAGGGTACTTTCAGTTGTACTGCCACCACGAACGTACTCGATCCACGCTAATTCAGACCCCGGGGATCCCCTTTCCCCCACGGAGACGACAAAATTCCACGACAGGTAAAAACGTTACCTCCAGTTGTATGTTGGGAACCAAAATACCCCGGGCGCTACACTGTGAACTGATTTTTTTCTTTAAATTAATTTTCCTACGTCCTAAAAACTTTATTGTCCTATAATATGGGTAACTGTGTGTAAAATTGCTGATGTTTGGGGTGTGTAACTGGATCGGTTCCACGTTCGGCCGTCGCAGCTGTTTATAATTGAGGTTTATCCCACACCTGTAATTTCTTCATGTGAAACTAAGAGAATAGCGGACCACCCAACTCCTTCCCTAATTGGCAGGAGAGGTGCGATTTTTCCAAGCTAAATTCTGAAAACAGAGTTTACTCTCCGCATGTCCTTATGAGCTGAAAGAGGAAAACAATTTTAGTTGACAAAGAAATTGCCTTCTTGATCTTCCGTCGCCGGTCACCCAATGATCTTTGACCGCGTCGTATATACAATTAATGAAGGGCCGCTATGTCTGCTTCTGAGCTGAAAAGGAAGGTTTTGGACCAGAGTCATAGGTCTAAATCGGTTGAAAAATGAAAGCACATCTAAACGTGCATGATTAAGCGTTGTCTGCTTAGACGACCTAATGCCTGGTTAATCACCCAGGTATTCGAAAACTTGACTCGCACGTGTATTTTTCACGTGACTCGCTGTTCAGATGGCTTCGGTACAGAGTTTTGGTTGGTGTGGATATGTCGTCCTCTAAAGCCTTCCGACTACAGCAACCAATCTGCTGAGCAGAGAAGGTCAGGAAGCTCGAGACGGTTCTTTTTACTTCTTGTGGGGGAATCCAAAGGTGCGCCAGTATGGATTAAGTCTGCACTGGTGTCCTTTCTAGGTGCCACAGGCCATTATCCCGCGGACAGGTAAGAGCCAGTGAACAACCGTTCCACTCTCCCTCGGGCATTCCTGGCATTTAGGGACCTTATCGATTTCCATCTGTATTTTTTTCCCTCCTAGGGAGTACCTGGCGTAGTATTTCCAATGTATGTCAGAGGTGATTCCATCTAAGAGACAGTCTTTGGATCGTTCCCAAATATCTTTCCAAGGAAGGGGACCTGTTCCAAGATAATTTTCCCACATCCCCTTTATAGTCCGGTTCCGTTACCGGTCAAGACGTAAGGAAGATGTTCAGGTCAGGATTTGGTTAGTTTATTGAGGTTTTTAAAATCTTCTAATCTAACCGTATTCCCTATGAGGGGTATTGGGCCTCTATTCCATCCATCTAAACTAGTTTTATGGAAACTATTTAACGTTTTCTTGATTATGCGTTGGGTTTTATATTTATTGCTTATTAACTCTAATCCCTCACCTTTTAAAACGCCTTAGCTATTTCGTCATTGAAAACAATTTGCCATTTTTGGTTTTCTATCTACATCCCTTATGATATCTACAATATTTTACTCTCTATCGTGTAAACCTCCAAGATTCCTGTGAAGTCGAATCACTTGTTTATTTACCAGATGTTTGCGCCCTTACCACAAGAACTCCCACAGTTCCGCGTCAATGGCGGTACGCGTCCAAGCTGGCATCCCTATTATTTTATATCTTGTACCATGTAGGGGCTGTTACTAAGCTATTTATCACTACTACCTACCTACCTACAATGCTAAGATTATGGGCTAGCCTAGACCTTTAACTCTAATTTTATTTTTTCAATTCATTTGCATCAATTGACCTTATCTACATTAACATTTTTACCAAGGAGAAACACGATACCCAAAATCTTAATTCCAGCTATACTACTCCTAATTCCAAAAGCCTCCGGGTTGTGTTGGATTTTCCGAAGACTGCCCACCAAGGCTCCGTCGGTTTTGTTTCTATTTATTTTCGCACCTGATTCCAGCTTTAAGAGGCGATGCTTGTCGAACACAGCCTCCAAGCTCCGCTCATTCTCGAACGAATGTCGTGGTATCATCGGCAAACCGTATAATTTTAACTGATATTTTATCATTTTTACTAACATCGTTAATTTTATGCTCAACACGGATCACTCAGGACAACGTCTCTGCAGTGATTGCATACAGCAACGTACTGAGAGGCCAGACCTGCCTAACACCGCGCGTGGGTTTAAAATATTCCGATGAAAAACTGTTCTGGCTAATTTTAGTCTGGATGTCTGTGTATACTAGTTTTATCCATCAAATAAAGGTCTTCCCAAAACCCAACGCATTTGGAGTCCTCAGCAGAAAATCCCAGTCCACTCTATCAAATGCTTTCATCTGATCGACGGCTAGCATTATCGCTGCGGAATCCCTTGTGTCTCCCTTATATACTATTTCTCTGATCACTTGAAGAGAGTCTGCGATAGGTCTACCCCTAACTGAACAGGTGTGATCCTTTAACTACTTTATGCATAACTTTTACAAACCCATTTGCTGGTACCTTAGCTATTATTTTATAATCATAATTTAATCGACTAATCGGTCTCCAGTACGTCAGGCACTCATTATCACCAGCCTTGAACAGGAGAGTGACAGCAGCGCTGAGTTTACTGGTTGAGAAGACCCCTTGTCGAACGCACTATTAGCTACGGTTGTCAGATCCTTAACCAATAGGTGTACAAACCTTTTATAGAAGTCCGGTGTAGGACCGTCGCTCCCTGCGGATTTATCGTTATTTAAAGCTCGAATCGCTTCTTTTACTTTTAAGTCTCCTATGGAGCCTTCACAGAGCTCGGCTTCTAAAGGGTCTAATTTATTTTTCTTATTTTGCCAAAAGTTCGACCCGAGTTATCGGACTTGTCCGCTCTTTTGTATAAAGTAGTTTATAGAACCGAGTCTCTTCCCTAATTATATCCTCTATTTTAGTCAAGACGCGGCCTTCTTTATCTTCTGTACCATTATTAAGTTTACTTCCTGCTCTAACTCTCTCTAACTCGCCGAAAGCTTTATTACATCCTTCTCCAATAATAGCCTGCGCTCTGGCTCTAATTCTAGAACCTTATGGCTTCAATTTTACTTTTAGATTATTTCTAAGCTGCTGACCTAAATATATCCTATACGCGCAGCGGATCTGACAATATTTTATGCTGAATTCCTTCAGGTTTAGTTTCTTTACTTCCCACCTTTCGGTAATATTAGGGTACTTATTTATTTGCGATCTGCAGAGTTACCATAGCTCCTGTACGCTTTCTAGGTAATCCGACTCCGTCAGAACAGAGGTACTGTGTTTCCAGCATCCAGACCCTCTGGTTACTTCCCTAATTGTGAAAGTAGTCTTCTCCTGTGAATGGTCGCCCCAGGAAATCACGTCGGTTCTTCGCCATGTCTAATCTAGTCGCTACACTATACCTATTGCTAAATGAGTGTACGATCTAGAAAACGGATATTTATTTCTGAAAGCATCAACCATGCCAAACTGAGAGCACATGGCCTGCAGCTGCAGCATTTCCGGATAAATTCGTCCTATTTTTAGTGTCATATCCCTGTCTATCTAAATCGTGGCTGTGGAGGAAATTAAAGTCACCCATCACATACATTTCATCTGCTGGGTAGACTTCATATTCCATATCTAGCATATCATTGAGGATCCGAAAGTTGGACGTACGTTCCCTCGCAACGTTGGAAGCGTAAACCGACACGATCATCACCTTTCTTTGTAACTCTGTTGCAATACTGGCCCTTATTACACGTCCGTCTTTAGCACTAGAAGAGTGATCTACTCTGATTTTGTATTTTGGGTGAAAAACAATAGCTACCCCTCGCTTTCCCCCAATGGTCTCTAAACTACTAAGTTTTATTCCTTTCCACTTTGCGAATTTATCTTCAAACTCTATCTGATTTTTTTAGATGTAGTTCCTGTAAGCAGGTTACATCTGAGATATATAAATAATCTAAAAAAACTAGCGCATTGTTTATTAAATTTAATTCCTTTTACATTCAGGGATAAAAATTTTATTTTGCTATCCATATCTAAATCGTTAAATGAAAGGCGTTCGTCCGTGGACGTTATCTCAAGTCATTTCCGAAAGCGGAAAATCCCGAATAAGGTGTCCCCTCCCCTGTCATCAATGACGATGGTCGGGGTGAATTCATTGACCCCTAGCGATTCATCCACCTGCCTATCGAATCACAGCGTGCTGTGTCTCGGCCTCCTCATAAGAAACAACTAAATTCAGACTTAGTCCTCCATTGTACCCTGATATTGGTGTAGGCTTTTATGGCACCGACTGTACCCCTTTTGCCTGCTTTGTTGGAACCGATTGATCGACCGCGGTCTCCGTCGTCGATCTCTGTGGTCTTTTCCTACCCCGTCGGTAATTCTCGACTAACATGTTTGAGGACGTCCCGGTCTCGAACAAGGTTTTTACAGCTTCGCCGTCGCCCTGCACTTTCTTAGCTATGCTCTTCGGCAGAGCGCTCGGACGGCTTTTGCTAAGTTTGCGAGCTGAGGTCTCCGTGACAGTTTCCTCCACGGGACCCGACATCTCGGCTATTCTTCTGCAACTTTCGAGAGTATGTCCTCGCATTTTGCAGGCCGAGCAAAAGGGTGCTTCTTATGGTTGGTCTCTTTACAAGACCATAACCTTGTACATACGACCGTTAACGGTTCCTATTATCCTCCTGGGGATAAGCTTAGGTATAAGCATTTTCCCGCTACGCTGTGCCAACAGGAAGGGCATACCCGGCAAGGTGTCGTAATTAAAGTCGACCAAAACCGTACCATATTCCTTCAGGAGCAGCACTGGAGCATCTTCTGGGGCGGCTAAAGATAGCACCCCTACCTTTACCCAAGCGATGGGATTAGTTCCTCGGAGCTCATATCCCATGCCTCCTATTATCAGAGACTTTCTTATAATAAAATCGGCATTATTATCTGTCTTGCAGACAATCTCCACCGCCTAGTTGGGTTTGTTTAATATGGTCTTGACGCGTTCAGTCAATCCGGCCGACATCACCGCCTACTCTACTTCGATCGGGTTGACTCCCCGCGTTTTACCATAATGGAGGAAAAGCGACCTTTTCCTCTCCGACCCACTTTTCCCAAAAAAGGCAGTGGCGCCTTTTTCCGCAACGGGTGCAGACTCCAAACCCTTGCGTTATGTCGATTCCCCTTGTGGGTCTTGGGCGCCCTCGCCTCACTCTCGGTGTAGGTGCTAGAACCAGATTATATTCCTTCAGAATTGGAAGGTGACAACGTCAACTCCGGTACTGTTGGGTTTCGAAAAACCCCAGCATGCGCTTTAGATGACACTGCCTTTCCATCTACTTTGGGCATGTCTACAGTTGAGGTAATGGTGCCGGGAACCTTTTCCGCCTCCTGAGGCCCAGTTTCCCCTGAGGGTAAAACACCATTGTCTCCAGATGTATATGCCACGCCTGACACATCTACTTCTGGGCCAAGGTTACGCTCGGCCGACGACATCCTTCTGAGATTGTTAACAATCTCCCTTCGACGTTTGTTGGCTGGCTTATACTCCAGTCGCACCAGACTGCCCAGACCTATCACCAACTGGATCGGATTTATGCTGCTCCTTCACCCGAAGGTTACAACAACCAGGAAATCTCTGGAAACCTCCATGTTTCCAGAAAAAAAGGCAGAAAGGTCGTTCCGTTTTCTCCGAACAGAGCCCAGACGTATTCGCAAGATCCAAGACTGGAATGTGATTCCACAAGAATTGTTCACCAAACGATCTTACGATCCGGCGACAAATCGAATGACTAAACTCGAGAATTCGGTCCGAACAATCAGAAGCCCAAAAATCGCTTCGATCAATATACCTGGGCACTAAACTTTGATCTTGTTTTTTGGTGTTTGCTATGTGTGGTGCAGTGTAAAGTTATGTCCGTGTGTGTATCTCCGAAGATCAGGGGTTGGGTGAGGTCGAAACCTCTAGTGGAGAGAAGCTCCTGCTGAAGGCCGAAATGGCCGGTTGGAGACGCGCGAAGCACTTCGTGTAGCTGACCGTAAAACGGCCAGAGTTAGGGACACCTAATTAGTCCCATGTTGGTAGAAGCCGAAGCTTCAAGTTGGAAGGATCGCTTCCCCAGCCAAAAACCTAGGGGGTAAAGGGCCTTCTAGCTAGATAGGCAGACTAAGGGCAAAAAGCTTCCCTCGTCCCCACTCTTTTCAGGAAGGGGACTTTCCGTCTGCCAACGGCCTATACAGAGTACTTTCCACCCGCCCTCCAGGGCTGATCCCAAGAAGTCAATCCTTCTCAGCCAGAGAAGGCCGACTTGGGAATTTTTAGAAAGCACTTTATTTATCTTGATTCTTGCCAATTTAAAATCTGATACTGTCTCGACAAAGGACACAATTTCTTAAGTCCTGCTCTGAGAAATACCTTAGGTCTAAGTTAACATAATCTGTGTAAAGTACCTGGTGTTTTCTATAATTCATAATTATTTACCAAAGGAAGAACGTAACAGCTTCACAATCTATCAGAACCGCCGTTCTGCCTCCAAGATTAAAACTGGCCGAGTGTTAACTATTTACATTCAATTGTACATCGCTTGTGGAATTACCGTAACATTGATAGCGTCAAGCTTCGGTTAGTTTTAGCGATTAGGATATGGTCTTTCTTATCTTTTTTAATTTCTCATGCCTCGAGATAATTATCTGAAGGAAATATTATCATTACCACGACCGCCTCATGCAAACCGTAACATTAGACAAATACAATCGTAAGATTCTAGTTATGCAAAAAGAAGGAATATTTAAAATAGCATGAATTAAATAAGGAAACGAGAAGCGCCATATATGTATCAGGTAAGGCTGGTCACCTGTCATACTTATCTAAATGTGATGTTGCACCACGAAATATTTATCTGGAGAGTTTCCACTTTCGGAAAGTAGATTTTTGTTTGAAGACCGATATTTTACCTATAATTTGTTATTGTACAGTTTTAAAAAATCGTCTTCGATAACAAAGATTCTTCTATTATTTACGCCTGTTTATTTAGGTCTTTGGAGTGGATGAAACCTTTTTTTTTAGTATATTGTACTTTCGATACCTCTTCTTTCTTTCTTTTACACACCTAAAAAGTAACGTCGTCAATACCAAAGCAGCTCTAATCATTATTTGGGAAATGGCAACTGAATATCTTTTGTCTTCTTTTTTTTAGAATGTCGAGAGCACCAACCAATAGCTATCTGTTCACCCAAAAACGAATGCTATTTGCGTAAGCGTCATAACAACCTGAAATGCCCAGAAGGGATGCAATGTTGTGAAATTCTAGTTAACAGGTATTGGAAAAGTTTGTTTTATTTCCGGATATTTCTGTGTAGTTTTGGTTAATAGAAAAACTGGAAAGAATAATCCTAAAAACCGATAATTTACACTAAAAGACAAATTCATATTTTCTAACCAGATGTCAATTACATTAAAAATATTATAGTTTTGAAAATGTTTACCTTGTTAAACTTTCTTTTACGATCCTTGAAATATCATTTCTTATGTTTGGTGTAACTGCAATGAAGTCATTTGAAAGCTTTGACCGACCATCAAAGTTTGTCTGCAATATGAGGCTTCAAAGTTTGAATAAATTAAAGTAAATTCTAGAATTTGTCCTTTTTGCTCAGAAATTGTAAAATGACTCTATCTCTTCATTAGGTTAAATAAATGAAGTGGTCGAAATATAAAAACAGCTTTTCAGATAATATTGAGATAAATGTTCATTTTGTATATTCTAAGTTTCTTTAGCAAAGACTTGAGAAACAACTATTTCCAATAATTCACTGCCCTCCATAAAGATTTTATTGTTTACCTGTTGTATTACAAAAACGTGTCTTCTTACGTAAATAGAACTTTTCAACACTCGGAGTCTGCTAAAAGAAACCGAATGTAATGAATTCTGCACTTAATTTTCAATGGAAAATTATTATCACTTTACAAACCATACATCAGGCGATATAACTAACCCTTAGCTTTGTCGGTATCACTTCCAGCTCTTGGAATAATTATGGAACAAGAAAATTATTTCTTAGTTTTATTTATAGGAAAACCTCGGTGTTATCGTGTTCAGGCGATATCGTTTTTCACTGTAAATTTGAATAATTTTTAGCTCATTCTATACTACAGGATAAATGGTAAGATACTTAAGTAATGATGTCGCCTGCTGCTTTGGTTGGTAGATTTAATTGACCCTTCAATCTGAATTTCTTAAGAAGCTCAGCCACGCGCCATTATTGTCTTCATAACGCAGTAACTTTCAATCCGAGACTGTAGAGGAAAGGGAGATTACTCGTGTGGCGGGAAAATTACTATTCATAAAACGGATTCCACTGATTTAACTCTGAATTTTCGGAGATGAAGAATGAAGTATTAAGACAAAGTGGCAACACAGTCTACAGACTCACAATCACTGCATTGGTGCATATATTATAGAAAGGTTTACACTGAAAAAGATGACTATCCAACGCAATCGGCCAAATCCAAACATACCATTTTTCTCTAAATGAATCAGAGAATCGAAGAACTTGAGAGAAATATGGTTGTTGGAGTCTTTTAATACCTGTGTCGAAACTTCTTTTTTTAAGAAAAAGAGTAAAGCAATATGTACAAACTAATGTCAAAGTAATCAATTTATAATATTGTTATATTTGTTAATTTTGATACTACACTGACTCCCCAACTTACGAACACAATTTGTTCCGAACAGCTGTTCGTAAGCTGAATTGTTCGTAAGTCGTTATATGGTAATTTCCGGTCTATAATTAGCAATTAAGGGTATTTAAAAGCCCTTATATATACGTATATGGTAAATAAAAAAGATTAGACATAGAAGATGTAATATTAAAGATTCAAATAATGAGGATAGTTAATGAAAATAATAATAAGGACAATAAATGTTATTTACCTTTAAAGCGAAGTTGCTGAGCATACGTAGATGGTGGAGGAGGAGGAGTCATTGTTGAGAGGAGGAGAAATCATCGGTTGCCTTGTTTACGTCGTCGTTAGATTCTTCTAAAAGAGTTCGTTTAGGCGAAGCTGCTGAGGTGGAAGGCATTGGGGATGGAGGTGCAGACGAAGGTGCAGAGGACTTGGTGGCTGGGGTCGCAGACCTACGTTTGAAGAAACTTGGTCTTCTTTTTCTTCTCATCGTAGATGATACGGTAGCACTGTAGAGCGTCGTGAATAGCGGTTGATACCTTCAAGAACCTCTCAACATTTGGGTCTTGACCCTCCAAAAGCATCAACCCCTCTTCAAACTTCGAAAAGGCAGACGCAAGAAGCTTTGTTTCGAACTTCTTGGTGGGAAGTGGTTCTTCTTCGGCTTCCTGTTCCTGTTGGCGCTGCATCTCTTCCAACTCCATAAGGTCTTCGTTGGTAAGCTCCTCTGAGTGAGACTCGAAAAGCTCCTCAAAGTCCTCTTCCTCCAAGTCGAGCTACAGGTTCTTGCTGATCTCTATCAGGCTGGCAACCACCTTCCTGCTCTCCTCCTGTGGGTTGAAACCCTTAAAGTCGTGCCAAAACTGTGGGGTCAGGTACTTCCATACGCCATGCATATTTGATTGAGAAACCTCACGCCACGCAGCATCGATATTCTTGATGCAGTCGTAAATGTTATACGACTTCCAGAAGTCACGTAAAGTGGTCTCGGCGTTCTCCTGGTCCACGGCTTGAAGTGCTTGTCTGTGCGTCCGTCGGGTGTAGTATTTCTTTAAGTTGGAAATCACACCCTGATCCATCGGCTGTATGAGAGAGGTGGTGTTGGGAGAGAGATAGACCACCTTAACGTCCGGGTGGAAGTCGTCTAAGTGCGGTGGATGCCCAGGAGCGTTATCCAGGATTAAGAGAATCTTGAAGGGGATCATATTTTCGCGACAATAAAGCTTGACCTCCGGGATAAAGTGGCGGTAGAACCAATCTTCAAATATCGCAAGAGTTACCCAGGCCTTGTTGTTATACATCCAAATAACGGGTAATGAACTCTTGGTCACGTTCTTTAGAGCTCGGGGGGTTGCAGCATGATAGACAAGGAGAGGCTTTAGACGCATTTCCGCCAAGCATCAGGGTAAGTCGATCCTTGGCCGCCTTGTATCCTGGCATGCTCTTCTCCTCTCGACTGATGTACGTCCTCGTTGGCATCTTCTTCCAGAACAGGCCAATTTCGTCGACGTTAAAGGTCTGTTGGGGGGTGTATCCGCCAGCATCGATGATACCCTTCAGGGTAGAAGGAAATTCTTCGGCAGCCTTCTTGTCCGCACTTGCAGCCTCACCACTCAGCTTAAGGTTGTGCAGATTGGCACGCTGTTTTAAACGGGCGAACCAACCGTGGCTCGCCACAAATGTTTCATCTTCAGAAGCATCCTCTCCTGCCTTAGCCTTCACATCGTCGAAAAGGTTTCTAGCCTTTTCTTGGATCAACGAAAGAGAAAGAGGCATTCGTCGTTGGTTCATGTTGTCCAGCCACATACCAAGGAGTTTTTCCATCTCTCCTATGCACTTGCCTCTTTTCTTCGAAATGATAGTGGATGCCATTGACACAGAACTCTTCACATGTTCCATGATACGATCCTTGCCCTTGTAAATTGTGCCGGTGGTCGACCGATTCAAACCATAGGCACGTGCTACATTAGCCATCTTCTCGCCACTGTCCAACTTCTTAATGATGGCCACCTTCGTTTCCATCGAAATTGCCTGACGTTTCCTGCCACTACCACTATCATCACTTGCCTTACGCTTTTTGCCACTATCACTAGCACTAGCACTCGATTTATTAGCCATGATAACGGATAAAAATGTCTCTGTAAAGTATCCGAGGGGGCATAAACGGGACGCACTGAGATGCTTACAGCGACACATGAAGCAACGAACTGAGCGAGATGAGGGAGGCTGGGATGCTGCAGATGGAACGGTGCTGCCCAGCGTTGGTAGCGGCAGAACAGTGAACTAGTCGGATGTGGCGCGCAATCCAAATGACGGACTTGCGGCAAAATAACGCCATTTTCCGAACACATATATAACATCAGTCAGCTCGCGTTCGTAACTCGGATATTCGTAAGTAGGGGAGCCAGTGTATATATACATAGGGATTTTTGAAGAATATTATAAGAAACATTATTTACCCTAAAAGAATATAAATATGTTAAGAGCATGGAGATCTGAGAGAAGGCAGTTGGTACAGAAGAAAGTTGTTGCAGCAGCCGCCATTTCTAATCATAGGATTTTGACGCGCAGTTAATGAAAAAGAGCCAATAGAAGAATATTGTTTATTGCCAGTTCAGTCAGCCCCTCTCCCTATCCAGTTAACCTTGGACTCTTTACCACAAGGGACGATTCACAGAGTCTTGGCCGATTAAAAAAATCATTTCTGCACCAATCGTAAGAGTTTGATTTTCCTCACAATTTAATCTGAAAATTTACCACTTATCACGTTGTCAGGTACTCTGTGATTATACTGCTGGACAGCAGATGATAATATGTAGGTGAGGGGATACCTACCTTTCTTTACTGGGAATCGAATGTAATTTGTGACTTGCCGCCCTCTATGATAATATGATTATTATCACTTTCACTTTCTGACAGCAAAGTTATATCATAATATCAAATGATCTGTGATAACAACTTTCAGTGTGTGGATGTTAAATAAATTGTCTTGTAATTAACTGGCTGGCACCGAACCGTTTATGAATTTGCTGACATTTCAGCTACCTAGATGTCTGATCAATCAGTGCAGATAAATATTGAATATCGTCAATAATAGGCAAAGATGCCCAGGTATCTTCCAGATCATGAGGATCGATTTACTCTGTATTAATCACCTGACTGATGTCCTCAGCTTTCAGAATTTTTCTTTCTCACTGGTTTTACGGTTTCGTATAAGCAAATTTCTGATTAGCGATAAATCTCCATGGAAACAGAATTAAAGGGAGGCATCAAAATGACTTCACATAGATAATTCTGTCCCTGTCTCAGTCTGACGTCTTGACCGCCATCGCCTCCACCGTCAGTTTACCCGTGCATGGATCTCTCGGTAGACTCCCGTCTGTGTCTCTATTGTCTTTGATCAAGCGAGCTACAGGAGAGAAACAAAGACATATTGATAGGTAGATAGAGATAAACACACGAGGAGAGATTCCTCATATATTGTGCCCATGGCAGCTAGAATAAATTTAAAATAAAAGCCTTCCTAACACACATAGACTTCTGAAGACAAGACAGCAGCAGTTCGGCAAGAAGATAAATTCCAGAATACATCTGCAGGAAATAACCCGAGTGTCCGGTCATCAAAGTGTAAGCTGAGTATCTGGGTCCAGATCTTGATCTGAAGTTGGTGCCGCCGAAGGTTTGAAAGGTGGCGAGGTGCAGTTTTGAAGAGTTTGAGAAATTATTTGATGATTAACGTAATGTTTTTATTATTAACTTATTTTCAGAAAGTAATTAAGAATGAAATCGTTCACTTATTTTCTTTATTTTCCTGCTGTAAACACGAAAGAGACTGAGAGACCGATTTGAACTGATGACCGAGAAGACGACACCTGGCGATTGATGGTTTCGAAGACAAACTCACAGCTGTGCCACCGAATGTTTAGTCCTACAAGAGTCGGAGCTGTTACCCGATGATAAGGAGTCGCTGCTGGTGTAAATCAATCTATTAATATTATTCTATGATACGCAATTATATTCATATTATTATCATTGTAACAAATTAATTATGATGTCTTCGTTAATAGTGACAGATATATGTAAATAATTTATCAATTTTTTTGAATTTAATCGCATAAATAAAATCGATGAAGAAAACACAGGTGAAATGGACTGAATTTATTTTATATCTTTTATCAAATATTTGTTGTTGTTGTTGTTGTTGTTGTTCATTTTAAGTTTCCTACTCCACGGTTTAGGTTCATTATGTCTACTTGTAATATAAAAAGAATATATGAACTTTCCCAGTCTCCTAAGACAAAACAGATTAGATAATGGACGCCAGCAGCAACAGCACCAAATGCAGAGTTGTCTCCCATTTCCTTTCCTGTTCGTTTTCTCCATAGTCAAAAACTCTGGTTTGCCAAAGAATGGTTCGCACTTTCTCAATTTTAGGGGTCCGTAGTTTTCTCCGCTGATGAGGGGTCTTTTCTATTCATTGCATCGCTGCTCGATAGGGAATCAATGTCTGTTCGCTGTAATGATCGAGATATTTCAGTTGATGATTTCTTGTTTTTCATGACGACAGAAAAACTACAACCTGTCTTCTTCGACGTTGAATTAAAAGATTAATAGAAATTTTCACTCTAAATAATTTATTTATATACCCTGGATTATTCTTGGATTAATCCTAATCTAGACCGGTGGTTAAACAAGGTCGTCTTAAGTCGGATCCCTCTAGATTCCTTAGATGCGCACCGCTAACAGGAGTAATAACACTGGTCAACAAGTAATTTTCATCAAGCATATGTCAAGGTGTACTTAGTGTAGTTTTTAATGCTGATTTCAAATATACAATTAGTTTTTTGACATCACGTATAGTTTTCAAGATGAGAAAGTTTTTTGGTTTTAGCTCATGCATTATATAGAAAATCCAATTAATGACGTGTATGCATGTATTTCATTTACATCATGGAAACATACCTTTAAAATAAACTACATTATTCAATGCTGCATAGTTCAGATGCAATACTTTATCATCTTAAATTAACCAATCAAGTTTTGTCTGATGAAATAGGTATTTCAACATCTCAAATTGTCCAGTCATAATTGGTCTGATGAAATATTTCATCATCTCAAATTCAATATAAGTATAACCGTTTGTATCTATTTCCTTACTTGTTTTACAGTGTTAAAAATGTCAAGACAGTGTAGAAATCCTCCTGATGTGTTTTGTTATGTCTGTGGACAATTTATTGTGAAAGCTCAAAAACGTACAATAAAACCAAAGATCAAGAAGATTTATAAGCTATACTTTGACTGCCCTCTTGGAGATCAGGACAAGTTATGGGCACCACATTTTATCTCCTCAGCTTGCTCAAATGGCTTATGTGACTGGTTCAATAAGAGGAAGAAGTCCATGCCTTTTGCCATTCCAATGATATGGCGGGAGCCGAAAGACCATTTTAATGACTGTTATTTTTGCAAAGTAAATGTCACAGGATTTTCTATGAAGAATAAACACAAAATTGTGTATCCCAATTTGGATTCTGCAATGAGACCTGTGCCTCACAATGGAAGTCTGCCAATTCCAGTTCCACCAGATGATGGTATTGAAACATCAGATGATGATGCTGACTGTCACGATAGTGCTGCTGAGGAAGAATACGTGGCTGATGACGATAGCTTCGAACCTCAGAAATTTTCCCAAACTGAACAGAATCACCTTGTCAGAGACCTACCACTCTCAAAAGATAAAGCAGAACTGTTGGCATCAAGACTGAAGGAGAAGTATCTGCTAGAGCACGGTGTTCGTATAACTTATTTTCGGCAGAGAAATGAGGTTCTACAAACGTGTTTTTCTGTTGAAGGCCCGCTTTGTTTTTGCAGTAACATCGATGGACTTTTCGAATGTTTATCACAAAATCATGATCCTGCAGAGTAGCGTTTGTTTATTGACTCTTCAAAACAAAGTTTAAAAGCCATACTTCTCCATAATGGTAATTTGAAGCCCTGCATTCCTATTGCACACTTCGTTCATCTTCATGAATCATATGAGAATATGGAACTTTTACTTCATGCCATTGCCTATGAAAGATACTCATGGAAAATATGTGGAGATTTAAAAGTCATTGGAATATTAATGGGAATGCAGTCAGGTTTCACAAAATACTGTTGTTTCTTGTGTCTATGGGATAGTCGGGCAACTGACAGACATTATTCGGAATCAAACTGGCAGACAAGAACATCATACCAGCCAGGACTGTCTAGCGTCAAGAATACACCTCTTGTAGATCCATGTAATGTCCTATTGCCTCCTTTGCACATAAAGCTTGGACTGATGAAACAGTTTGTAAAGACACTAGGGAAGAGAAATGCCAGAGGGTTTGAGTATATTGTAGAAAAGTTTCCCAAAATTACACAGGCAAAGTTGAAAGACGGTATCTTTGTCGGACCCCAAATTAGAGAAGTACTCAAAGATGTCAACTTCAAGCCAACACTGGATGAACTGGAACTGCCTGCCTGGAATGCTTTCATTTGGATCTGTGAGAATTTCTTGGGCAACAAGAAGGCAATGGACTACAAGGATGGCATCAAGGATCTTCTGAAATGTTACTCAGCAATTGGTTGTCGCATGTCACTGAAAGTTCACTTCTTAGACTCCCATCTGGATTTCTTCGCAGATAACCTTGGAGCAGTGTCTGATGAACATGGTGAAAGATTTCAGCAGGACATTAGTGCTATGGAGAAACGGTACCAAGGCTTCTGGAATGAGAGTATGCTGGCTGACTACTGCTGGACACTTTACCGTGATCAACCAGATCAGGAACACCGCAGGAAATCCAAATCACAATGTTTCTAACTCTGTTGTTCTAACTTTGTCTGTTTTGTCTGACCCATTTTTTGTGTATTCACTCTTTGTAGAATGATAGTGATGATTTTTAACTCAATAAACTCATTTACTTTCTAAAAATAATATGTCCTTATTTATTACGTTAATGATTTCATATATACAAATCTGTAAATATTTGCATGTATCTACTGAAAAAACTGATACGTGCTGCATACAAATGGAGTGAAATTTTGAAATCAGCACGAAAAATTAGTCTCAAAAAGTTGGTTTGCATTCATAATGAGTATAATACATTTAATTTTGTGACCAGTGTAATTAGTGCAGGTTTAGAGCCAAAGACCGGACAGTGTACTTACTTCATGTAATCTTTTCTCCTGGTGGACTACACAGGGACTGGACTAACCAGGAATAACATCATTACCACAGCAGAGAATTACCACCTCGATCAGCTGATAATCATTTTCATTTTTACATTTATAAATTTTGTATTATCATTAGTATTTTAAATTAGCAGTAGAGTATTTTTCCTAGCCTTCTCATAAAATATATCGCAAGATTTATGCTAATTTAATGCATAATTTATTAATTCCCTGATGATCAAGAGTAGTTATGGTTGCACTTAGTAGTTGATAATCTACTTTGTTCATTATTCGGTTTACAGAAACCAGCTCCGATCTTGGTTCCCCAGTCGGTCTGATTCCTCTCGGGAGATGGCCATAGT
The DNA here is from genome assembly GCA_018389105.1 of Nautilus pompilius. Classification (NCBI taxonomy): domain Eukaryota; kingdom Metazoa; phylum Mollusca; class Cephalopoda; order Nautilida; family Nautilidae; genus Nautilus; species Nautilus pompilius. Next base: position 89,104 of record JACATO010000959.1, on the reverse strand, counting down.
ATCTGTTAGTCAAATAATGATTATGGTTAAATGAAAACTATTTCATTGATAAATAAAAGTACACATCCATCATACACCATCCCCGATTACGGGGTTGACTCACTTAGTTTATTTGTTTCTTAATTCCAGACCGAGCGGGAAGAATGACTCCTGTGAACCTAATATGTTTAAGCGGACAGAAGAACCCTTACCAGAAGCGTGGCGGTACCCCACATGTCCAGCTGGTAAGAAAGAGCGAGATGAAGCCATGTGAGAACGGTAATAGTTATCGGATCGAACTCCGTCTGTGATTCTATCTCAGGCCCTCCACCTTGTCAGATCGGTAGACTAGCCATCTGACCACCGCGCTACCTTTCCCCGGTAAAACTAACGACGTAAATACCAAAAGACTCGCCTAAGAGCATCTATTTCTCGGACCTGTCGTAACTTTCCGCAGAATATTAACTGATGCAAGTTCCACGCACTCGCCTCCGTCTCTCTTTCACCTAACAAACTACAGGAAGAGATTTCTGACATTTCTAATGTGGGTGGATTCGGGTTTTATTCTCCTTTTGGCGTCGCTCGGAACACTTAACAACCCTTGGTATTTCACAACTAGCTCAGGGAAGAAGAGTTCATTAGTGATGCTTCATCGTTCTTTTATTAAAACCAACAGACGTTTACGTTATGATCAGTATGCAGCCTCGACGGGTCAAACGTTAGATCCGCTGAAATAAAAGTCCTTAATTCATTAACTCCAAACATCTCTCCTTGAAATTGTTGCTAGGGTGTCGTCCATAATATTTACCTTTACTGCGAAGGACCTTAGCCAAATGATATTTTTTCGATCTAAACCCCGATGCTATTTCTTTGGATCATCTCACATTAGCTACTTTCTCTCATTTTCTAATAATTATCATTTATACCTGGTGATTTTAAGTTGGTGCAATTATCGATCTTATGATTAGCCATTTGATAGAGAGAAGTGCTTCCTAGGTAAGAATAATAAGAATATGCTGAATACTTCGTGATTCTATCCCACATTCATAATAGAATAATCAGCAAAAAAATTTTTATATTCACTTCTGAACGTTTCTCCATCTAATCTTTTTCTTGGAAATACACTTGTGTAAATCTTCGCTGGAGCTCTGCTTCTTTTAAATATATTTCGGAAGATTTTCTTCCGTTATTTTGGTCGACATCTCGCCATCAGATTCAAAACGATAAATTTCCTCAAGAGTTACATTCTCTTGATGAATACGTTTACAATCAGCATTCCGCGTGGATATTGATCCAAATCAGGATAAGAGACTTCACTGTCCGTGAGCGGCGCAAGGGCTCAGAGTACCAGGCCAGGTTCCTCATGAGATAGGCGGGACTGCAGGGGTAAGCCTAATGGATTCCCATTCTAAAGGAACTCAAAACACGTCTAACAACACCAGGAAACTCGCCGTTTTTTAACGGACTGTTCTAAAGAGCAGAACATTTGGCAGAACTAATTCAAAATACCATGAAACTATTATTCGATGAAAGTGAAAAGATACAGTTTGGTCAGACAAGGGGAATGTTTTGTTAATCTATGAAGTAGTGAACATTGAAGGAGCACTTTCTTCAGGTAAAGCACGATGCTTCTAGATAAGCTAACCATTCCCGGGATTGTGTTCGATCTGTAAAAGCTGATATCACTCATCTCGGCTCCGGTATATCAGCAAGTTTCGTAAAGAAGATTGATAAATAACCGCAGCAAATGCAAAGTAAATCAGCTTAGCGTTCGATACCTTACGGTAATCGACAGGGATATTTATTTTAAGATTCCAATAAAAAGGGGGATTTGTTTTGACAAGCAACTGGATTAAGGAAAACATGAAGACAGGTTAAACAGATAAGACAAATATTTATAAAAGGCTTTATTGTCTAAAGGATAGACTAATGTTTACTACATATTCATTACTGAAAGTAATTTAAAACATTTTCCACCACATCTGTTATAGTAAATTATAAAAGTAAGATGGGCCTTCGAGGTGAGATATCGCAAAACAGTTTCTAGGAGAAGATGGCAAGTAATGCAGCAGTGAACAGATGGTATAACTCCAAACACAGGCACTACCGTATCGTATGCAAGAAAACCCTTTATTAGACTTCGTGGGAAACGGTTTCTGCGCGAGCTGTGATATATCTCACTTTAGGCCTTTTAACTAGGTTTACTCTCTAATTCACGTGACATGGCGACGTGGACCTACACAGATGTGGAGGGTATTTAAAGACAGATTCGGCAACATCCTTAAGACTGAAAGTTGCACCTGATACCTCGATTCCAGAACTATAAGAAAGGGTTAAAACTATCGATAACGATATGAATTCTTGGCAGAAAACGTAATGTTTCTTATAACTTAATGACTGATGAATAAAAACTACACTTTTCAAACTTCGGCTGTTATGTGCCTATTGAATTCCTTTAATGTTTTATTGAAGGAAACAGGTGCTCCAGTAATGTAAATATCTGTATCTATTTTCAACATAATATAAATATTTTTTCTAACAGTTGATTTATTTCTATTTATTGTTATTTTGTGAGAACCTCTATTCGCAGTTATATGTTGAGATCCAGAGTAGACGTAATTCATCTTCATCGGAGCCTCAAGTGAACATGAACCTGAGTAAAGTCGTCCTTTTGTCTGTTCTGCTATAACCAGGAACAGGAATATGTAAATTTTTTTCCTACAGTTGCCTTCTTTATTCAGGATTAATTACAAACGATTAAATTCTCGTGTATTTGTGCAGACTACGAACATCTTTAAGTTTATCTCGTCGATAGAAAGGAGATGTTCCTGACCAATGTTACTAACCAGGACATGTTTGACCCTTTATGATATTAGCCGGTTTGACCCTTTCGACGATATAGATTCTCTATACAAAGTTGTTCATAATTTCTATTTTTCACGAACATGCTTCCTGCTGAGGTATTGATCTATATTTGCAGTTCTATCAGGATGTCAGATGTTCGATTAATTTGTTAGATATTAAGTAGTATTAACCCTGCCAAAATTACTAACATCGATATATATCTTTGTTAGCAACAATATCAATTCTAAATAAACAAGCCAGGGTCAGACTAGTATCTAACACCAATCTTCGATAGCGAGAAGCAACATAGACGTTTCTACCCTTTCCAGAAATGGCCCCTTTTTCACTTCTGTCTGAAACATTATTATTTTCCAAGATGAACGGGCCGTCTTTTAAGGATGTTGTTGTAAAGAGTAAACTTCCTGAAGAACAAAAACATTTAGGACATCGTCCGTGGCTTTTCAGATCACTGGGGATAAATACGGGACGAACTTATTGAGAATCTTCGTCTGATTTCTGCTTCATTGAACCGAAACCGATTTCTCGAGTCTGCAAAATAGAGATTCTGGTCACACGAAAAAATTTTTGAACTGTTCGACACAATGAGACAACGCACTGCTTCCCTGCATAGACAATGGACTGCTTTAAAATGTATTAACTGCGCTCATAATGTTCCAGTGCTGTTTGATTAAAAACAGACAGGTGTTCCGTCAACTTTAGTAGTTTTTTTTTGCCTATATGAAGTCTAGCATCATTACATAATTCTGCATTGCAGTAAATGTAGTAATATTAGTCAACTATTTATATTTAAAGGTAATATTCACATTCACTTATTCTTTGAAATTTAAGGTAGACGTCGTTGATTTTAAATTGACATAAATGGTCAACTAAGAATGGAATTGTTGAATTTTGATAGTTTTTGTATATAAGCAAATTATAAAACAATTTATAGCACGTAAATACCCATACTACAAGAGAGAATTAATTCAAGTTTTAAAAGTTAAACATACAGGACACTATTTAAGAAGGCGTGAAAATCATGGTATTTTCCAACGAAAATTGTGAGGGTTAAAACTGAATTCACCTCTAATAGACAGCAGACAGAAATACCAGCAGCCCACATTGCTTGTGATATATATTTTTCTTAATGTCTTCTCCTTGTTGCATTGTTTCTACTTTCAGTTGTCAGGCGGTTCTGTTTTCCATACTAAGAATATCAAGAAGATTCAGATTCTATTTTAAATAGATTTCTGCTACGTGAATGTTTCAGCTGAGAGACCGTTAGAAATTAGCTTGTTCGATAGAAGACACGGGAGGAGGCCATGTTGCTCTAGCCAGAAGAGAATTTGTACAATAACCTCTTACGATTATTTTATTCTTTAAACACAAAATCTGTATATCATAATTTTTTATTCTTTGTCTTTCTGTGGTGACACAAAAGAAATATCTTCAGAAATATTCCACTGATTTACATCCCCAAGAATTGACAATACACGCTGAAGAACTGGGCCAACGATTCCTGCCAATCTGTCAGCCTGTAAACGAAATATTTTGGATATTATTAATGTATATTTTGGTAGAACCACAAATAAACAAACAGCTTTAAATGAAGGCATGCACTAATTTACATGTTGATGTTGGAAGAAACTAAATCATGTTTATGTAGAGTTAGAAGAGACCTCATTCGTTTAACGTACAAATTAAGTATACAAAATGTAATTCTTATTCCAAATTATCCAATAAATGTATACGTATATATATTTAAATGAAAAAGACGTAAGATTAACAACTCTAACAAATTGAATAATTTATTACAGTTACATTTTGAATAATATATTTTTATTTGCTCAAGATAACATCGAAAACTATAGAGGAAACGTACGTAAAAGTATGCCAACTGCAGTCTCAACACTTCCAGGTTCGTATAATAGATTATAACTGCGCAGAACAACGTATTAATAAAAGAAAAGAAATATGCAAATTATTTGCTATTAATAGTGACTTTATGAACAGTAATTTAATGATTAATTTACTCTTTCATTTGAATAACTTTCCATAATACTTGAGCATTTTCTTCAATAACTTTACAAAAACACAGCTTCGTGAGTATCTACCATCCTCTTGTAGTAAGTGTTCGATGGATCATTGTTATTAGTTTGGTTGTTTTGCAAAACTCTTTTCAAAAGTATTAAAAAGAAGTTTCGACACAGGTATAGAGAAACCCAAACAGATAACAATTTGTTCCGATTCTTTGATTCTTTTTTATCCAGATACTGTGTATTGAGTTTTGGCGATTGCTTATAATAGTCATCTTTTAGCAGTGTTAACCTGTCTGTAATCTATGAACCAATGCGGTGATGGAACTGCTTGGAGATGCAGAATATTGCGACCTTAGTTCCTTTGTGAGACTGCCATTAATTCTATCAAGTTTCCATCAGACCGGTCACAAAAAGAAACTCATACATTCAGATTTATATAAAATGTTAAAGTTCATAAGAAACAGATTTTCACTATTTACGATTTCGCTGCTAACTTATTCTCGTTGTTTGGAATGAAAGACATAAGCACCATCTCATCCGATACGTTTCATTTAATCACTGCTCCAAAGTCTGCAGGAGAAGGTCATTATCCATGTTAAGACTGTATTCATTATCACATCTAAGCAAAGATGTTTTAGTTGACTGGACCAATCGATCCAACCTCTTCAAACCGTTCTTCAGCGGGCAGCTAAAATGAGGTCAGACGTTAATTATCTCTGTGTTAGGAAATGGGTTGGCGCTGACTTTAAGTTAATAGATTTTGTAAAACAACAGGTAATGAATACAATTACTATGCATACCAGCTTAATATTAGAATTTTTTTTCAAGTCAAACTCAGAATATACAGAATGAACATCCACCTCACTATTACATGAAAAGTTGTTGTTGTCATATTGAGACCACTTCGTTTATTTAACCGAGGGAGAGATAGAGTCATCTTACAGTTTATGGTGCGATAGGACAAATTTTAGGATTTACTTTAATTTATGCAAACTTTGAAGGCTCACATTGTAGACAAACTTTGATGGTCGGTCAAGGCTTTCAGACGACTTCATTGCAGTTACACCAAACATAAGAAATGATATTTCATGGATCGTAAAAGAAAGTTCAACAAGGTAAACAGTTCAAAACTATAGGATTACAGATGTAAATTGACATCTGGTTAACAATTGATGATTTTGAATTTTCAGGTAAATTATCTGTTGTTCAGAATTATTCGTTCCAGTATTTCTTTAAAAAAGACAGTTCATAAATAGAAAGAAATGATACAAATATTTATCACATACCTGATTTCTGCATAGTATTGCAACAAATCCTACCGCTTGGGCACCTGTGGTCCATGAAATATCTATGGTAAGCACAGTCTTTCTTGAAAACGCACCAAGACACTGGTGGCAGGAATCCGCACTCTAAAAAAAATATATATATATAAAATAGGGAAACCAGATGCCATCTGCCAAATGGTGATCTGAGTTACATTTGTATAATTCTTATCGTTATTTATAGGTGTGAAAAAGAAAGAAAGAGGTATCGAGAGTACAATATACTTAGAAAATAAGTTGTATCTACTTCAGAGACCTAAATAAACAGGTCTGAAACCTATAAGAATCTTTGTTATCGAAGACAATTTTTTTAACGTGTACGATTATAAATGATATGTAGAATATCGGTCTTCAATCAAACTTTCGTAAAATGAAAACTCTCAAGATAAGTATTTCGTAATGCACCGTCACTTTTCGATAATTATCACAGGTGACCAGCCTTACCTGATACATAAATAGCGCTTCTCGTTTCCCTATTTATTCCATGCTATTTGAAATATCCTTCTTTGCATATAACGAGTGTCTTACGATTGTATCTGTCAAATGTTAGGGTTTGCATGAAGCGGACGTGGTAATGGTAAGGTTTCCTTCAGAAAGTTATCTCGCGGCATGAGAAATTAAAAAGGATAACAAAGACCAATTTCTAATCGCTATAATTAACTTCCCACATATAAGCTACAAATGGCTGCCGCACCATGACGCTATCAATGTTACGGTAATTACACAAGCGATGTACAATTGAATATAAACGGTTAACACTCGGCCAGTTTTAACCTTGGAGGCAGAACAGCGGTTCTGATAGATCGTGAAGCTGTTACGTTCTTCCTTTGGTACAATAATTATGAATTATAGAAAACACCAGGTACTTTACACAGATTATGTTAACTTAGACCTAAGGTATTTCTTAGAGCAGGACTTAAGAAATGGTGTCCTTTGTCGAGACAGTATCAGAGGGTAAATTGGCAAGAATCAGGATAAATAAAGTGCTTTTATAAAATCCTAAGTCGTCTTTCGCTGACTAAGATCAAAGTGTGGCAACGGGGCATTGTGTCCTTAGCCTTAGATTTTGGGTACCGACCAGGTGCCACGCCCTTTGGGTGTTGTCATTCGGTTTCTGTCCTGGAGGGCGGGGACGAGTACTCTGTAACGCTGAACATGACGGAAAGTCCCCTGCTCGGAAAGGGTGGGGGCGAGGGATGCTCTTTGCCCCCGGCCTGCTTCTCTGGCTGGAAAGGTTAGGCACCTCGTGACCGATTTTCGGACTCGACGCGCCGAGGCTTTCTTCCCCACTGGCTTTTTCTGCTGGGGAAGCGATCGCTTTTCTGGCGCATCGCTAACTTGGCGCTTCGGCGCCCCAACGCGTGTTTCGGTCCCAACTTGGATTTCGCTCCACCAGGGGTTCGGACCTCACCACCAACTTGCTCCTCTTCGGAGATGAACACACAAACGAACTTTACACTACACCACACTTTGCAAACACAATTCCCCCCTCAGAAAAGGTCTAAGCGCGCGCTTGTTACGACCAAGTCTGCCATCTTTTTCTGAACGATAAGGTTCCATCCCGCTGGCTGGTGAGCCCGACTGCCTGGGAGATCATATTGAAGACTTCTTAGCAGACGAAGAGACCATCGGCTGGAGATCACAGACCGCTGGAGGACACCTCACTTGAATCAGATGTAAGCAGAATATTAAAAAATGCACGAGTTGGTTTGTATTTGATAATTTCTTGGTTTATTACCAAATGGAAATAATTTAAACTTGGCCTCGCTCCATGTATTTCTCCAAGTTACAGGTTATTATTGTTAATTATAATAAAGTTTTCAGCAAATTTCTGCTTATATATACGGTAGGTACTCTGACCTGGGCTTGTTTGTCTAACATTGAGATTCCAGTTAAAGTGGATGACATCGATTTCAGTAATATAGATAGGATCAATACTATTTAATATCTAAGAATTAATCGAACATCCGATATTCTGAAGAAACCACAAATACTGATCGATATCTTAGCAGGAAGCATGATCGTAAAAAAATATGAATTATGGACAACTCTGTATACAGATTCTTCGAGAAGACAAACAAGTTCATATCATGAGTCGCCAAACATCTTCTGGTTAGCAACAGATGTGAAGATGATTTCTTATTGTTGAGATCAACTTAAAGATGTCAAAGATCAACACAAAGGACGATAACTTCATCGTTTACGATTATTACTGAATAAAAAAATAACAATAGAAATAAAATATTACTTTTGAGTTCAGGTTTGATTTCAGGTGCTGGTATTGGCTTAATTTTTGGTTTTTTACTCGGTGAACATTCACGAGACATTTTAGGCCAGCCCAGCAGAACAGACAACAGGATGACTTTGTTCAGGTTCATGATTTCTGTAGACTCCGCTAAAGATGAGTTGTCTCCTCTGGATCTCAACAAATATCTGCGAATAAACGTCGTCATACAATTATTTTAAATGGAAAAAATAATCTGTTAGAAAAATATTTATGTTAATATTATGAAAATAGATACAGATATTTACATTAGTGGAACACCTGTTTCCTTTAATAAAACAGTAAAGAATTTAATAGGCACATAACAGCCGAAGTTTTAAAAAATGTAGTTTTTATTCATCAATCATTAAGTTATAAGAAACATTACGTTTTCTGCCAAGAAGTCATGTCGTTGTCGATAGTTTTAACTTTTTCGTATAGTTCTGGAATCGAGGTATCAGGTGAAATTTTCGGTCTTAAAGATGTCACCGAATCTGTCTTCAGATATCCTCCACATCTAAGTAGGTTAACGTGACCTCGTCACATGAACGGATGAAATTTTAAACTCGGTCAAGATTTGGCAAAAACCCAAAAATTTCAATAAATTGTGTACCTGCCGCTAACTTTCCACGAACCCCTATTGATGCATTAAGCAAACTCCAACTGCAGGGTGAGAATTCCAGCCGAGCCTTAGGACTGGTTGATCTTCCATTACCTGAAACCTGATACGTCTGTAATACCTGCTTTTGTACCGGATGTTGCGCTGACTCCATTATGATGCCTCTGTCGAGAGTTGCTGTGTTTCAGGAACTCTTTTATTCTATCAAAGTTTATAAAACAATCAACTGTTAACTATTACCTCAAATTTATGACATCAGGAAAACTTTGAAATACCTCACACCGTGATACAAGATACGCCCACTTATCTATTCAGGATGTTTAGCTTCCTTATCAGGTATATTCTGACTTTCCAGTCTCATTGTCTTAATGTAATTTATCGAAAGCACGTAAACCGCATCAGCATACGAAAGCAAAAACTAAACTTTCCCCAATTATAATATCGAGGCTAAAATTGGTTATCAGAATGATTAGGCACCCTATTGTGGCTGGTTATTTCATGCCACAACTTGCAAAATAAGAAGAGGCTTCATTGATTGGACAGTGTTTACTTGGTGTAAACAAAGGACTTTAATATTCTAGTAGAACAAACGTTGAGTTGCGCTGAGGTCTCGGAGGCTTTCAAGGTTGAGCCGTCGAGGAAATACCTTTGAGATAACTGTCCCTGATTATCCCGTTAACGTCTGCTAGTTTTAATAAAGAAACCACGAGGAATCTCCAATGAACTCTTCTTCCCTGTGGCTAATTGCGAATTTACAATAGTTATTAAGTGTTCCGAGCGACTCCTAGTGAACAAGAAAAAAACTAATTCTATCCTCATTATAATCGTCAGAAATCCAATCTTTGTACTGAGGGCCTGCAGTTTATTAGGTGAATGACCGGCGGGGTCCAGTTCTCGGATCTAACGTCAAGCTACATTCTGCGGCAGGTTACGACATGTCGACAAATAAACCCTCTTAGGCGAGTCTTAGTGATTACATCGTTAACGGTACTGGGAAGAGGTAGCGCGGTGGTCAGGTGGTTCGTCTACCAAACTGCCAAGGTGGAGGGCCTGAGATGGAATATTAGACCTGGTAAGAGTGCTGCTGCCCCTTTAAAACTATAAAATTTACAAATGTTATTCTTCGGAATCGAATTAGGGAAATGATAATCCAAGGCTATCAACCTCTGGATAAGGGATGATGGTGATGGTATAATGCTCTCGATGATCTTAATAGCTCTTCTAATAATAATAATAATAATAATAATAATAATAATAATAAATAATAATAATAATAATAATAATAATAATAAATAATAATAATAATAATAATAATAATAATAATAATAATAATAATAATAATGCATATTGCAACTATTATTTGTTGTCATATGTTTCTATCGAAACATGAAATGAAAAGGTATTCACGTTTTAAAAAGAATCTTTAAATAGAGCTGTTGTTATATTGAGCAAGTACCATTTCCTTATCCATACCTGTCTCCATTTTTGTAAACAAAACATATACGAGTAAATATATATATTGGATACAATCAGAGCAAATAAACCAAATAAGTCTTCCGTTCGTGATATTCCAATTACTTGCTGTTCTGATTTGTTCTTAGATGAATCTGAAAGCTGACAGCAGATGCAATCGAATGTCTTCAATAGCTTCACGGTGGTGAAACAAATCGATCGATGCTGACTGGCATAAATCAGTTTCTGTGATAAGCGGAGACATCAGTCGAAGACGACTTTTACCGACAGAGTTAGAACTGCGCGTGAGATCTGAGATTTAAAAGATCGTGAATTTGTTCTAAAGTGATACCATTATCAAGTGCGTGTGTCCCCGATGGATCGGTGAAGAATATTTCTGCCAAGACAGATTTGGCGACGTCTATAAGTCTTCAAAGATCCCTATTTTTCTAATGCCATTGTAATTGTATCTAATTAACGATGAGCTGACAGAATACACAAAACAGCACCAAACAAAAACCCCATCCGACTCTTTAGATTTGTAACTACAAATTACTTTATTAAATGGCGGTGAATCTGTTGGAATCCCACCGATTTTCTGAAAAGGGTCAGGCTCTCTACCGTGTTGTACATTCTCCGTAATAAGACGAAAATGTAGCTGCAGGAAAGTCAATTATTTCATTTCTCTATACGAAAGTTTCCACATCAGAAAGGCACAGCCCCAATTATAAAAAGTAAGTTTTGATACATTAATACGGTAGCGCTGACACAAAACGTGAAATTTTAAACATTAATAAATATGTAACTACACGGGAGTCTCCAGATTAGAAAAACCCGTAGTTATGATTACTAACAGAGACATTTCTACACGGCCATGTCTGAATTATCAACGTCCTTTTCTCTACTTGGATGTATCAACAATAAGCTCTGTACTTTTAAATAAAACGTTTGGCTCTCAAATTACCTTTTGAACCGTTTTCTTTAGGTTTACATCCTCCACCAAACAGAAGACTTTTAGTAAACTTTCTTACCTCACAAGAGTACTGCAGATAGATAATTGTGCAGTACACTCCCTTGATTCCTCTGTTTCTTCTCCTATTTGTATTTGTACTGTGCATATAAAAAACTAAAACAATAATTTATATAGTTAAAAGTTAAACAAAGTGAAAATAATTTCAATAAAGCTAAAACTAAACATAAATATTTAATTCAGATGTTGCCAAAACATTATTTGGACAATTATAGCAAGTTGCCGAAAATCCTCAATTTTTCATCGTGTATATTCTAAGTATTCCTAATCTCGGAGCAGCCATGAACTGAAGCCTGTCATGTTTACATGAAGTGCAAATAGAAACTGAGGAAACATGGCTACAGCGGGTACTCTATAATGTGTTTCTTCATTTTAGGAAAGTCTTTTTTTCAAAATAAGGGGATATAAATATTTCAAATTTATATTATTTTAAGTAGAAATTAATTATTTATAAAATGAACAGCGAAGAAAATTCCTTCTGTAAATTTGAAATTATCGAATGTAACTTCATTCTTTGTTGATATCTCAAAATCTCGTCATCAAACAGAGATCCCGTGATCAGGCTGGCGGTGTGCAGAATATGCAGGGGACAAATGGTACGTATGCAAATTAATGAAAATCCTATGTACGAGAAGGTCGAAAAAAAAACTATTTGAGTAGAAAAGAAAGGGAAGAAGCCCGGTTAGTAAAGCGGTTTACGGTATTTGATAGAAAGGGAGTCCAATAAAATAACTGTCCAAAATCCCGAAATTATTGGCTTCAAATCTCAGTTAAATAAATGAGGAAGGCGGAAATTTTACGTGTACACAAACGAGAATAATAAATAATATTAATGAGCAATAAACATTTCAGCCATTCAGCTACCAGAAATATTTCAGAACATCGTTCTACCAACATATACGTTTTCTAAGCCATTTCAATACAGAAAACGTTTCCAAGCGCAATCTCACCGCCATAAAGCGTTATGAGACACCATCCCACCATCATAGATGTTTAAGAACGCCATCCATCCACTGTCGGCCATCCAGAACACCATCATATAAACATAATCTTTCCCAAACTCCATCCCACCACCATAAACCTAACCGAACACCATTCCACAACAAAAATCGTTTCCGAACACCATCCAACGAAGACAGCAAGCTGCGTTTGAATTTAAATTTGAAACTTTTAAACGAAAATAAATAATTAATTCTGCATTCAACAATGGCTGGTTTTAATGTCTACCTGATGAATTTATCAGGTCGTTACAAACGTTTTGTCGGTTTTCATATTATGTTAATTTGGGCTACATTTTCTTTGCATGTTTGTGAAGGTGTATGTAAATAAGTTATATATATATATATATATTTATAGCCTGTTATTTGGCGTACATTATGCAAAACCTACCTTTTTAAAAATCGTAAAATGGATATTTGTTTCAGGGATCTGAGTGAAGCGTGGATAATGGTGATTTTCGTGCCATTTTGCATCACGAGTTCAAACCGGGCCACAAAGCGAGCGAGGCGACTCGTGACATCAAGCACGATGGGGCGAGGACACAGCAAATGAGTGCACAGTACACCGATGGTTTGCAGAGTTTCGATCAGGAGATGCGAGCCTCGAAGATAAGGAACGTAGCGGACGTCCTTCCAGCTGTTATGACGATCGTCTGAAAGCCTCCATTGAAGCCGATCCAAGAAAAAGAGTACGAGAAACTGCTGGAGAGCTTGACGTAAGCACTGCAAATGTTTCGCGGCATTTTGACGCAATCGGCCAGGTGAAAAGGCTGGACAGGTGGTGCCTCGTGAGTTGAATGAACAACAACAAAATCGTCGATTAGAGATCTGCTCTTCCCTTGGCATAAGAAACAAAAACGATCCATCTCTTGACCGAATCATTACCGGTGATGAAAAGTGGGTCCTTTACGACAATCTAAAACGATCAGCACAGTGACTCGACAGGGAAAAAGTACCTAATCACATTCCTAAACCTAGCCTCTACCCAAGGAAGGTCATGGTCAATGTATGGTGGTCTGCAACTGGTGTCATCCACTATAACTTCTTGCAACCTGGAGAAACCGTCCACAGTTGAAAGGCACTGTCGTGAATTAAATGTAGTTCATCAGAAACTCTCCCAACGACAGCCGGCAATAGGGAATCGAAGAGGCCCAATCCTGCTCCACAACAGTGCTTTTCCTCGTGTTGCAAAAGTGAATCTTCAGAAACTGAACCCGTTGAGGGTACGAAGTTCTCTCTCACCCAGCCTATCCACCAGACCTTTCTCTCACAGACTAAAGCAGCCATTGAAACTGCCTTCCAACAGTTTATGGACTCCAGATATCCATATTTTTTTTCAAAATGGTATAAATGCGCTTGTGACTCGTTGGAATAAGTATACTGATTGTAATGGAACTTACTCTGATTAATAAACTTCACGTTCAGCAACGATATGAAGTCTCATTGTTGCGGTAAACAAACCAACAAAACTTTTTTAACAACCCAATATAACCAAAATCACCCCTGCTCTTCTGGGGAAGTTATAAATTATTAAATTAGCATAAATTTTGCGAAATATTTAATGAGGAAAATAGGAAACATGCTTTAGCATTAATTAAAAATAATAATGAAGTATTATACAAATATTATAGATGTAAAAAAAAAGAAATTGATTGCTAGCTCATTGAGATGGTGATTCTCTGTAGAGTTAATAATGTTATTTCTGTTTAGTTTAGTCCTTGTATAGTCTATGAGGATAATGGTTTAAATATAGTAAGTACACTAGTAAAAAATGAGCCGGTCTATAGAGCAGTTTTAGTTCTAGACCTGCACTGATCATTAATCTTGGTAGCGGTGCGGATTTATGGAATTTAGAGGGATCCGACATAAGACGACCTTGTTGAACCACCGGTCTAGATTAGGATTAATCCAAGAATAATCGTGGGAATTTAATACCTTATTTACAAAGAGAATTTCTATTAATCTTTTAATTCAGCAACAAAAAAAAGATACTTTGTAATTTCTGAGTTATATGAACAAGCGTTTATCAACTAAAATATTAGGATCATTAGTAGCAAACAGAGATTGATAACTTATCGAGCAAGAAATTTCTTAATTGCAAAAGGTCGCTCTTCAGCCCAGAAAACCAGGAATTATTACGGTGATTTATCAGGAGAGAATAACATTTCAAAGAAAAATTCTAAGGGTTAAAGACATCAGTCAGGTGAATAGTACAGAGTAAATCGATCCTCTTGTCCTGGAAGTTACCTCGGCATCTTTGTCTATTATTGCCGATATTCGATATTTATCTGCACTGATTGATCAGATATATCGGTAGCTGAAATGTCAGCAAAACCTAGAAACGGTTCAGTGCCAGCCAGGTGATTACGGGACAATTCCTTAAGCATCCAAAGAATGAAAGTTGTTATCACCAATCATTTGATATTATGTCTCATAACTTTGCTGTCAGAAAGTGAAACTGATAATAATAATATCGTCACCGAGTGCTGCCAGTCATAAATTACATTCGATTCCCAGTAAAAGAAAGGTAGTTATCCTCTCACGTACATAGTGTCACCTGGTGTCAATGAGTATAATCCCAGAGTACCTGACAAGATGGTAAGTGATAGAGAGAGGTTTAAATTTTCCGATTAGATTGTGGAAAAAGCCAAACCTTACGATTGGCACTATGATGACGTCCTTATTCGGCCAGGACTCTAAGAACTCTCCCTTTTAGTGAAAGGTCCTAGGTTAATTTGTTAGGGGGAGGGGCTGAACGTTCGTTGAACTGGCAATAAACGATATTCTGTCTCTTGCTCTTTTTCTGTAACTGAGCATCAAAATCATTTAAACAAAATATGATTATAAATGGCGGCTCCTGCGACAACTTACTTCTGCATCAGCTTCCTACCGATCTCCATCCCCTAAACTTGTTTACCTTCTTTTATGGTAAATAATGTTTGTTTTAATATTCTTCAAAATTAATTTGAATTTCTATTTTCACCTTTTGTCATAAATCAGAATTAATGCATTTTTCGTGATAATTAATGCCCACGGTTTAAGATATGATGAATTATTTATTTCGTTTGTACATAGTATCGTCGATCCCATGAGAGTTTTTAGTATCTCTCTATTGAGGCAAAATAACAGCTGACGGCCGCTTCCGAAACCATGATGCAGCAGAAAGTCATCGTTATTTTCATTCTGTTTTACCTGGCTAAGGTGTCTCAGCAATGTTTGAAGAATTCAAATTATCCAGGTATAACTGAACGAGAATTTTTTTTTTGATAGTTTCATTTCTATGAAATAAATTTTAACTTTTTTACTACTTAAAACTTTAGTTGCCTTTGTTATGTGTCGGGTGAACTTGATCCGAAACATATGTATAGATTTTCATTTTCATTGACAAAATATCAAGTTTAATAAGAGTAATTGTAGGAACAATAAAAGTAAATTAATGTAACTTAAATTATTTTATATATAGGATGGAAAAATACAATTCTGTGTTTGTGAGGAGAGGGTTTATACATCTTACACAGTTGATATTTGTTAATATCATCAATGCAGGGTCAATAACAGTGTCAGCCTGGATGTTTTTCGCTCTCTGGTTTCTGTTGGTTCTCGTTCATTTACTTTTCCTTGAACAATCGGCACCACAGCATTGGCTGCAGGACCGCTGGTCACACTGGATCTCCACTACGGATAGTCAACTGTCCACAAGAAAAAAGGTCTCGTATTCCATTACAGCCAACTTGATCTAGAGCTCTCTTTGGCAGATGTAGCTGGCCGATGGTTTGTCCAGGTGATCCTTACCTTTCCTTTCTCTAACCTTCATCGTTAAAATCTATATACTCTACAATGTTCGCTCTGCTCATTTGGTTCTCCCGTCGTTTGGTTGCGTGTTTTATAATTTTGTGGGTTAAGTTTGGTTGTAAATGGATGCAGGAGCATGAACAGAATTCCTTCCCCCTGGTATTTGGTCTCCGCCCTCCTGAGTTTCTTTTCCTTCTGTTGCAATATTTCATGAGAGCGATCAACAAAATTTATGAATCAACAAAAAACTATAAAACTTCAGGTAGATCGTTAGACCTGCAACCATTTACAATTTGGTTTTATCGTCCTGCTTCATCATCGAATATTCTCAGAAGTATGAGTTTAAATGGCAAACATGGTCAAGTTTGTTCAGATGCCCTGTGACGATGGCCCTTATTTCTTTAAGTGAGCAGGAACTCTTATATTTGGTGCGAATATTGTACCCTTATATGGATGGCCCCTTCAGGACGAAAACACGATTATTCAAATTGGGATTTTGTATTTTTTTAATTAACTGGAGACAAAGAGAGAAAGAGAAACTAGAAGAGACCACATGTAAATTGTCACTTGTTATACTTACCCCTGTTGTTAGGGCTTTTTCGTGGACTGATTCTGACAAACATCAGAATAGGATGATTGTCTAATACGTGCGTTTCTCTTAGTAATTTTTGCCACTATCTAGTAATTATTATTTTGTTTATTTTATTAGCTGTGAGAAGGAAGGTCCATCACACCTGTGTGCAAAAAGATGAATGTGTTATCACACCTAATGAATTTCCTTCAGAAAAATGTTCCAGGGACCTTTATTGCTGTCGGATGCTAAATCTTTGGAAATAAGGAAAGTTAAATTTATTGTGGCTTGTGTCTTATTGTGTTATCAGGAGTAACATCAAAGAAATTTTATTTAAACTGCATCGTGAACGAAGTACATTTTTTAAAAACCAGTTGTTTACCAAACTTGACGAGAACCCAGAAACATTGACATGTTTTGTTAACTTGGGATGACGGAAAGGAGATGGCCCTTTATTTGCTTGAGTGGAAACAACGCAGTATCAGGTTGTTGTTAAGCAGAACATTAATAAATTGATAACAATAACTATTCGCTAATTGTTTCATTATTACTAACAGCGTTAAATGAGCAAGTGTAGTAGCAGTTCCAGATCATTACCATTGTTGTTATTATCGGGATGGCGATAGTAATAATGGTTTTGCCAGACGTTTCCGGAAAACACAAAGAAGACGGGGTATTTGAACCCGAACCTAAATAAGGATGGCGCCATTTTGTTCATCCTGACTGACTCTCTTTGGAAACAGAGTAGTCGCCGGTTTAAAGGGTGAGAAACAAAAGAGGGTTCGATATAATGGAAATAATTGGAGATTCATTATTAAACAGTCGAGAGAACTGATTGGAAGACAACACAGATTAATGTCTAATTAGCTACGAGGAAGGTTTATATAACCAACAGGTGATGCTGATTTTCACACGTAAGTCTGAGTATTGAACAGATTTATTAGATGGAGAATAAACAGCAGGATTATTATTCTCAACTTTGGATATCGACGACAGATTAGAAACAAGAGAAGTTGACAAATTGGAGAATTGCTGAACATCAGCATCACTATCGGGTGAGCTGGTCGTCAGACAATACGAATTACCTAGGTATTTTCTGTGATGAAGTCTATTTCTTCTACAATGTAGGCAACATAAGTATTAAGAAAACACCGAGGAAGAAATGATGTTTTCCAAGAAACATATAGAAATTTATTTTAAGGAGAAGAATGTAAGAATTCTCGTGGTCGATATTGCAAAAAAGAAAAATAATATGATGCAGGAGGAAGGGCTAAAAGTTTGCTATTTATCGCTATGTATAGAGAAATATACTTCCAAAAGATTTCTGTGAAATATGGAGGGTGTATTCCAATAAGCAACATCTTCCTTAACACCATATATCGGGGAGGGTAAAGGTAGTTTAGATGGCGCAGTGGGTGGTGGGTTTACTCGTCACTTCTCGTGTCGCGAGTTCGATCCCCGCTGGCGTCGAAGGTATGTGCTGTTGATGAGAGCTATTAGTATCAAACAGCTGTAGAGGCATCCTTTGGACGATGGCATTCATCTGGACTATCAACCAGGAAGTGGTAGGCTCCGCCATATTGTAAAATGCTCTGGACACACCGCTCCAGGAGCCAAACGACCCATGTTATCAGGAAAGTGGAGAGTATAGAAAGGTAACTAACAAGAGAGTATTAATGTGTAAAACAAGCGTTTTAATTGTTTCCACGGCTGAAAGGAAAAACAATTCGAGGATAGGCACAGATATTGTTTAGAGACGATCATATTGAATAAATATTCAATTGTTTCGTGATGTTAACAAGGAGAGGGTTTGGCTTCCGATAAATAAAAAATACAACCTTTTACCCGTATTTCACCTACCGTTAAGCTGCCGCATAATCCCAGCATCATCCCAGATTGTGGGTGTCTATACACACAGTCAGATAGATGAACGGTATCTTTAATTACGGAATACCGCAGTATATTACGGCGGCATGCAATACGGAGAGGAATTTGGGTACTGGGTCTTGTTGCCAACTCCACGAGTACATTGATGGGGGCACAAAGTCGATCAATGCAAAAACTATTTGATGTCATAAAGGCTGCAAAACTGACGGGTTCTTTGTCCTGTCAGTCTCTTCATTGTGATTAACCAAACGACAAACGTGGGTTCTTAATACCCCTTGGTATGTGATTGAAATCCCATAATATTATGTAGATACGATTTCAAATCAACTATGATGGATTCAGTACCAATGGAGGAAAGAAGATTTTTAAGAAAGAAAGCAATCAAACTTGATGCAAAGATTATTCGCTAGGTTTCTCTTTTACTAAATAACATTTATAATATGGGTAAAGCGAGACTTTGAAATGTTTTCATCTTTTCTGTCTAATAAATAGGATGTTACATTCGTTGAATAAATGGAAGGATCACCTTACTCTAGAGACGTGATACTCTCGTTTTGAGTGCATAAAGTAATAAATTATAATTTAAAAGATATTACTTTTCATTATTTGGAAGATTAAATTTATCAAAAATTAATCTATGGTAATCGGATAATTATTTGATTCAAACAAATTACAGAGGGCATCCAACTTTAAGGTTTGAAGAATTTTATTTTGGCAAAGGGTTTGTGAACTTTTCTTTTAATCAATAAACACAAATTCAATATTTCTAACTCTGCAGGTCTTCGGAAAATATAGTTTGATTATCTTATTCTCTTCTGCGGTCTGTTTCCGTGAGATACAAACAGCTTTCTCCTCTCATACACAATACACAACAGACAAATTAGCAGCCGAAATTCCTTGTCAGGTGACCTTTTTCTTATTCTCAGCTTCTCGTTGTTGCTTTCCTTCTAATCTAAATTATGATGCTGCTACGTTTTTCCATTATAAGTGTAACAAGAGGATTCAGATTCTATTTTAAATAGATTTCTGAAATCTTAATTTGAAATATGCATAATTTTAACGATTTTAAAATATTCGTAAAACATTAGATAATGTATGTGAATATTTCAGCTGATAAACAATTAGAACTCAGCTTTTCGATAGAAGATTCAGGAGGAAGTCTTGTCTTATATTAGACATAATATCTTTGATGATCCAACAAGAAGAAATTTCAAGCAATAATGAGTTGTAAGTATTCATATATTATTCTAAAAATTAAATCTGTATATTCTAATTTTTATTCTTTGTCTTTCTGTGGTGATACATAACAAAATCTTCAGAAATATTCCACTGATTTACATCTTCAAGAATTGACAATAAACACTGAAGAACTGCACAAATGATTCCTGCCAATCTCTTTAGCCTGTAAAAGAAACATTTTAGATAATGTTAATGTATATTTTGGTAGAACCACAAATAAATAAACAGGTTTAAATGAAAGTATGCACAAATTTACATGTTGATAGTGGAAGACACTAAATTAGGTTTAGGTAGAGTTAGTAGAGACCTATGTTGTTTAACATACAAATGAAATGCAAAAAGATTATTAATTATTGATCCGAATTGTCCAATAAATGTACACTTATATACAAAATAAATTAAATGAAAAAATAGCAAAATTAGCGACTCTAGCAGTGTGATGGTTTGATTACAGTTAAATTTTGAATAATATATTTTTATGTGCTCACCATAACATGAAAATTCAGTAGGAACCTTAAAGAAAAGTATGCTAACTGCAGGTTCATCTCTTCCATTTAGTATAATTGCTTATTCCCGTGTAAAACAACACATTAGTCACTGGAATATATTTCTCACTTATTTGCTTTTAATAGTTGCGTTTTGCGCCATATTTTCGATATTATATTACATTTTCATTAGAATAACTTTCCATAATATTTGAGCAATTCCCTTAATAACTTTACAAAATAACAGCTTCGTGAGTATCTACCATCGTTTTGTAGTAAGTGTTCGACGGATCATTGTTATTAGTTTGGTTGTTTTGCAAAACTCTTTTCAAAAGTATTAAAAAGAAGTTTCGACACAGGTATAGAGAAACTCAAACAGATAACAATTTGTTCCGATTCTTTGATTCTTTTCTATCCAGATACTGTGTATTGAGTTTTGGCGATTGCTTAGAATAGTCATCTTTTAGCAGTGTTAACCTGTCTGTAATCTATGAACCAATGCGGTGATGGAACTGCTTGGAGATGCAGAATATTGCGACTTTAGTTCCTTTGTGAGACTGCGAATAATTCTATCAAGTTTCCATCAGACCGGCCATAAAAACAAACTCATACATTCAGATTTATATAAAATGTTAAAGTTTATAACAAACAGATTTTCACTATTTACGATTTCGCTGCTAGCTTATTCTCGTTGTTTGGAATGAAAGACATAAACACCATCTCATCCGATACATTGCATTTAATCACTGCTCCAAAGTCTGCAGGAGACGTTTATTATCCCTGTCAAGACATTTTATTAACATATCTAAGAAAAGATGCTTTAGCTGTTACTGCACCAAACGATCCAACCTCTCCAAACTGTTCTTTGGCGGACAGCAAATATGTGGTCAGAAGATAATTATCTATGTGTTAGGAAATGGTTTTGGTGCTGACTTTGAGTTGGAAGACTGTCCTGCCAATTTGTTTTAATACTTCATTCTTTATCTCGCTAAATTCAGGATTAAATCAGTGGAATCCATTTTATGAATAGTAATTTTCACGACACATGAGTAATCTCCCTTTCCTCTACAGTCTCAGATTGGAAGTTACTGCGTTGTGAAGACAGTTATAGCGCCTGGCTGTGCTTCTTAAGGAATTACGATTCAAGGCTCAATTACATCTACCAACTAAAGCAGTAGCAGAGATCATTAATTAAGTTTGTTACCATTTATCCTGTAGTGTTGAATCAGCTGAAAATTATTCAAATTTACTGTAAGAAACGATATCACCAGAACACGATAACACCGAGGTTTTCCTATAAATAAAACTAAGAATTAATTTTCCGGTTCCAAATTATTCCAAGAGCTGGAAGCGATACTGACAAAGCTAAGGTTTAATTATATCACCTGGTGTTTGGTATGTAATGTGATGGTGACCGTCCATTTAAAATTAAGGTCAGAATTCAATAACAGCGGTTTCTTTTGGTAGACTCCGAATGTTGGACCCTTATTTACGTAAGAAAACACGTTTTTGAATGCAGCAGGTAATCAATAGAATCTTTATGGAGGGCAGTGAATAACTGGAAATAGATGTTCTCAAGTCTTTGCTAAGGAAACTCAGAATAACAGATTCCCATTTACAAAGATTTTTATGTTAGACAACTTCATTTATTTAACCGAAGAGAGATCGACTCATTTTACAGTTTATGGGCAAAAAGGATAAATATTAGAATTTACTTTAATTTATTCAATCTTTGAAGCCTCACATTGTAGACAAACTTTGATGGTCGGTCAAAGCTATCAAATGACTTCATTGCAGTTACACCAAACATAAGAAATGATATTTCAAGAATCGTAAAAGAAAGTATAACAAGGTAAACAATTTTAACAATATAGGATTATAGATATAAATTGACACCTAGTTAACATTGATGATTTTTACTTTTCGTGTGTATATATTTCAAAATTATTGTTTCTTGTTTTCTATAAACGAAAACTACAAAGAAATATCAGAAAATGAAAGATACGTTTGAAAGACACCTACTACATCTTATTGTAGACAGCAGAACAATTCTATTGGGCATCTGTGGTCCACAAATAACTTATGCTGAGGACAATCAAAAACTGATAAACAGTAAGCCGTAATTCTGTCGTGTCCACAGACTGAAAAAATAAAACAAAATAAAATCAGATGCCATTTTCCAAATGCTGAGTAGAGCTACATTGGAATATTTATTACGGTTATTTAGAAAGACCTAAATAAATGGCGTAAATCCTACACGAATCTTTGTTATCGAAGAGTTTTTCAAATTGAGCAATAACAAATGATATGTAGAATATTGGTCTTCAATCAGACAATCATCTTTCGTAAAATGAAAACTCTCAAATTTGATATATCGTAGTGCTCCTTCACTTATAAATAAGTATCACAGGTGACCAGCCTTACCTGATAGATAAATGGCGCTTCTCATTTACTTATTTATTCCATGCTATTTGAAATATTGTTTCTTTGTGCATAACGAGAACCTTACGTTTGTATCTGTTCAATGTTACGGTTAGTATTAAGCCGATGTGGTAATGATAAGATATCATTCAGATAGTTATTTCGCGTAATGAGAAATTAAAAAGGATATCAGATACCAATTTTTAATCCCTATAACTAACTGTCCCCATATAAGCAACAAATGGCTGCCAGACCGCGAGATGTTAATTTTACGGTAATTACACAAGCGATGTACAATTGAAAATAAACGGTAAACACTCGACCAGTTTTAACCTTGGAGGCAGAACAGCGGTTCTGTAAGATTGTGAAGCTGTTACGTTCTTCCTTTGGTACAATAATTATGAATTATAGAAAACACCAGGTTCTTTACACAGAGCATGTTAACTTAGACCTAAGGTATTTCTCAGAGCAGGACCTAAGAAATGGTGTCCTTTGTCGAGACAGTATCAGAGGGTAAATTGGCAAGAATCAGGATAAATAAAGTGCTTTTATAAAATCCCAAGTCGGCTTTCGCTCACTGAGATCAAAGTGTGGCAACAGTGCATTGTGTCCTTAGCCTTCCATTTGGGGTACCGACAAGGTGCCACGACCTTTTGGGTGCGGTCACTCGGTTTCGGCCCTGGAGGGCTGGGGACGAGTACTCTGTAACGCGGCACATAACGGAAAGTCCCCTACTCGAAAAGAGTGGGGGCGAAGGATGCTCTTTTTCTGCAGCCTGCTTTCTCTGGGTGGAAAGGTTAGGCACCTCCGGACCGATTTACGGACCAGAGGTGCTGAGGCTTTTTTGTCCTCAGAGTTTTTCGGCTGGGGAAGCGATCGCTCTAAACGGATTTCGCTCCACACAAGGAGGCAGTTCTGTTCCGATAACATGAGGCGTTTCGGCGTCTCTAACCGGGTCTTTCGACCCTCTCTCGAGGTGCTTCGTCCTTCTACCGGGAGATTTGCTCCCTTAGAGGTTTCAGACTCTCCCAATTCCTTCTCTTCGGAGATGCACACACAGATGAACTTTACACTACACCCACATTGCATAACACAACCAAAAAAAAAAGATTAAAGTGTGTATTTGATTCGACCAGGTCTTCTATTTTGCACTTTGTATTAATGTTCCGTCGAGTCAGTACTTCCGACTGATGAGCGCGACTGCCTAGGAGATCACAAAGGGAGCGATCTTCGGCATGGAACCTGTTGACCTCCAGCTGGAGATCGATGACAAGACCGACAGAGGGCACCACAATCAATGCTTTGGCTTCGATCCCATACTATGATCGCGGTTCGGTAACCCCCTCCTGTCCGGAAAAGGAGCACGCTCCTTTTGTATCTACCTTAATGACAATTAAAGGAAACACACTTGTATTTTATGCTGAGTAAGTTAAATACACAGACCTGATGATATTTTGTAATGACTCTTTTTTAATCCGTCCCAACTGTTAGCGAATGGTGCAGATGTAAGCAGAATATCAAATATATGTACGAGTAGGTTTGTGTTTGGCAGCCTCCTGGTTCATTACCGAAAGGAAATAATTTAAACTTGGCCTCGCTCCATGTATTTCTCCAAGGCAAGGTTATTATTAAAGTTATTATTGTTAATTATAATAAAGTTTTCAGCAAACTTCTGCATATATACGGTAGGTATCTGACCTGGGCTTGTTTGTTTAACATTGAGATTCCAGTTAACAAAGAGGATGACATCGATTATGGTAATATTTATAGAACTTATATTACTTAATATCTAGGAATTACTCGAATAATTGATATGCTGATGAAAGCACAAATACAGATCAGTACCTCAGGAGAAAGTATGTTCGTGAAAACTATAAATTATGCACAACTTTGTATGCAGAATCTATATCGTCGACAGGATCAAACCGACTAAAGCGATGAGGCCAACCATCTCCTGGTTAGTAACAGTGGTCAAGAACATTTCCTATCGACGAGATAAACTTAAAGATGCGCATAGTGAGCAAAAATTCACGAGAAGTTAATGGTTTGGAATTAATCCTGAATA
The DNA here is from genome assembly GCA_018389105.1 of Nautilus pompilius. Lineage (NCBI taxonomy): Eukaryota > Metazoa > Mollusca > Cephalopoda > Nautilida > Nautilidae > Nautilus > Nautilus pompilius. The sequence continues at coordinate 64,098 of JACATO010000959.1, read as the reverse complement.
AAAAATGCAAGTGTAGGAAAAAAAATTACATATTCCTGTTATTGGTTTCTGTTGTGGCGGTGAACATTGACGAGACATCGTTGGCCAGTACAGCAGAACAGACAGCAGGACGACTTTGGTCAGGTTCATGTTTTCTGGAGGCTCCGATGAAGACGGATTAAGTCTCCTCTGGATCCCAACAATTATCTGCGAATAGATGTTATCACAAAATAAGCCGAAATGGAAACAAACCATCTGATAGAAAACTATTTATGTTAATATTATGAAAATAGATGCAGACATTTGCATTACTGGAGCACCTGTTTCCTTTATACGGCATTAAAGAAATTTAGTAGGCACACAGCGGCTGAACGTTAAAAAATGCAATTATTATTCAGCATTTATTAAATTATAAGAAGCACTACATCTTCTACCAAGAATTCGTGTCGTTATCGATAGTTTTAACCATTTCTTATAGTTCTGGAATCGCGGTATCAGGTGTAACCTCCTACACGTGACCTCGTCAGGTGAATTGATGAAATTTTAAAGTCCTCAAAAATTAGGGAAAACCCCAAAATTTTCAATAAATTATGTACCTTCCGCCACCTTTCCACGAAACTCTATTGATACATGCAATAAAGGCTAACTGCAGAGGGAGTGTTCCAGCCGAGTCTTAGGACTGGCTAATCTTCCGTTACCTGGAGCCTAAAACGTCTGCAATACCTGCTTCTGTAAGATGTGCTGAGCTGACTCCCTCATGCTATTTTACAGGAGCTCTCCTATTCTAGCACAGTTTATAAATTATCAGCTGTTAACTATTACCTCAAATTTACGGCATCAGGAAAACCCTGAAATACCTCACATTGCGATGCGAGATTCGTGTCCACTTATCAGTTGAGGATGTTTAGCTTCGCTATCAGGTATATTCTGACATTCCAGCCTCATTGTCTTAAGGTAATTGGGGAATCTATCGAAGACAGGTAAACTGCAACTGTATACAAAAGTGAAAACGAAACTTATGTAGTCTCTGTTTCCCCCTTTATACATTCATAGCTAAAATTGGATGATAGAAATAGTAAGCGCCTTCTTAAGGCCGATTATGTGATGCTACAGCCTGTAAACTAAGGAGAGGCTTCATCGACTGGACAGTGATTACTCGGTGTAAACAAAGGACTTTAATATTCTAAGAGAACAAACGTCGAGTTGCGCTTAGGTCTCTGCGGCTTTGAGGGTTGAGCCGTCAAGGAAATACCATTGAGATAATTGTCCCTGATTATCAGGTAAACGTCTGGTAGTTTTAATAAAGAAACCACGAGGAATCTCTAATGAGCTCTTCTTCCCTGTGGCTAATTGCGAATTTACAAGAGTTGTTAAGTGTTCCGAGCGACTCCTAGTGAACAAGAAAAAACTGATTTTATCCCCATTCAAATCGACAGAAATCCCTTCTTTGTACTGAGGGCCTGCAGTTTGTCAGGTGAAAGACGGGCGGGGTCGAGTTCTTGGATCTAACGTCAAGCTACATTCTGCGGCAGGTTACGACATGTCGACAAATAAACCCTCTTGAGCGAGTCTTTTGGTGATTACATCGTTAATTCTGTCTGGAAGAGGTAGATCGGTGGTCAGTGTCTAACGATCTGCCAAGATGGATGGCCTGGGATGTAATCTCAGACGTGTTAAGGGTGCTTCTGTCCTCTTAAGCATATAAGGTTTAGAAAAGGCATTCTTCCTGCACTGTCATGAATTATGGAAATATTAAAACAAGACTGTTACATATGGGATATGGGACAGGGTTTGATGGCGACATTAATAGCGCAACACATAATAATAATAATAATAATAATAATAAAATAATAATAATAATAATAATAATAATAATAATAATAATAATAATTAATAATAATAATAATGAATATAGTACCTATTTTCTGTTACCATACGTTTATACGAAAAAATTAAACGAAAATTTAATCACATTTTAACAAGAATCTTTAATTACAGCTGATGTTATAATGAGAAGCAGATGCAGTCGAATGTCTTCAATGGCTTCATGGAGAAGATAGACGCAGACCGGCAGAAACCAGTTTCTGTGATAAGCGGAGACATCAGTCGAAGACGACTTTTCCCGACAGAGTTAGAACTGCGCGTGAGATCTGAGATTCAAAAAAGTCGTGAATTCGAGAAAAGTGATACCATTATCAAGTGCCTGTGTCCTTGATGGATCGGTGAAGAATCCTTCCTCCAAGACAGATTTGGCGACGTCTGTAAGTCAGCAAAGATTTCTGTTTTTCTAGTGCCAACATAAAGAGTCAAGTTAACGGTTTCCTGACAGAATACACAAAATAGTACCAAACAAAAACTCCATCCGACTCTTTAGATTTGTAACTACAAATTACTTTATTAAATGGCGGTGAATCTGTTGGAATCCTACCGGTTTTCTGAAAAAGGTCAGCCTCTCTACCGTGTTGTACACTCTCCGTAATAAGACGAAAATGTAGCTGCAGGAAAGTCAATTATTTCTCTTCTCTATACGAAAGTTTCCACATCAGAAAGGTACAGCCCCATTAATAGAAAGTAAGTTTTGATACATTAATACGGTAGCGCTGACACAAAACGTGAAATTTTAAACGTTAATAAATATGTAACTACACGGGAGTCTCCAGATTAGAAAAACCCGTAGTTCTGATTACTAACAGAGACATTTCTACACGGCCATGTCTGAATTATCAACGTCCTTTTCTCTACTTGGATGTATCAACAATAAGCTCTGTATTACTAAATAAAACTTTGTTACTTCACAAGAGTACTGCAGATAGATAATTGTGCTATACACTTCCGTGATTCCTGTTTCTTCTCCTATCTTCAGTTGGTTCTGCACATACAAGACAATCTGTTTATCGTGTATATTCTAAGTATTCATCATCTCAGAGCAGCCATGAACAGAAGCCTGTCTTGTTTACATGAAGTGCAAATAGAAACTGAGGACACATGGCTACAGCGGGTACTCTCTAATATGAGTCCTCACCGTAGGAAGTCTTTTCCCAATACAAGAGGTTATAAATAATTCAAATTTATACCATTTTACGAACAAAATTATTTTTTTATAAACGAAAGAAAAGAAACAGCTTTGAAAATTCTTTATGCACTTTTTAAATAATTGAATCTGACCAAAGAAATATGGCCATCAAACAGAAAATCCGTGATCAGGCTGGCAGTGTACAGAATATAAAGATAAATGGTACGTTTGCAAATCAAGGAAAATCGCAGTTACGACAGAAGACAGAAAACTCTTGGAGCACAAAAGAAAAGTAAAAAGCCTGGTTATTTATTGCAGTTAAAGGTGCTTCATACAAATGAAGTCCAATGCAAGACTCCTCCAAAATTCTGTAACTATTGACTTCAAATCTGAGTTACATAACTGAGGAAGGCATAGATTCTACGTCTAGACAAATGAGAATAATAATAATAATAATAATAATAATAATAATAATAATAATAATAATAATAATAATAATAATAATAATATAATAATAATAATACTAATAATAAAAAATAATAATAATAATAATAATAATACTAAAAATAATAATAATAATAATAATAATAATAATAATAATAATAAATAATGATGAAAACAATTAACGTTAATTTACACCATCCTACGAAGACTGCAAGATTCCTCTACAAATTAAACTCAAAAGTTTCAAAGGAAAATGAATAATTAAATTGCACTCAACAATGGCTGATTTCAAATGTCTGCTTGATGAATTTATTTCTTATTTATCAATGAAATAGTTATCATCCAACCATAATCTTTACTTAACTAACTGCTACTTTAGCCATCTCCCGAAGGGAATTAGTTTGACACGAAAACCAACGATCAGAGCTAGCTTCTCTAAATCGAATGGTTAGCGTAAATGGACTGCCAACCACCTTGGGTAATCATAACTACTCTTGCTCTTTGGGGTAAGTTACAAATTAGAGTATTAAATTAGGATACATCTTAGCACATACTTTATGAGAAGAATTTTAATTAAAAATAACAATGAAATATAAAGAAATAATCTAAGAAAGATTATAAAGAAAATGATTATCAGCTCATCGACGTGGTAATTCTCTGCTGTGGTAATGATGTTATTCCTGGTTAGTCCAGTCCCTGTGTAGTCAACCAGGAGGAATGTTTACATTAAGTAAGTACATTGGCCGGTCTGTGGAGCGGATTGGGCTCCAAACCTGCACTGATTATTAATCTTGATAGCGGTGCGGATCAAGCGAATCTAGAGGGATCCGACTTACAACGACCTTGTTAAACCACCTGTCTAGACTAGGATTAATCCAAGAAAATCCAGGGTTATAAATAAATTATTTAGAGAGAGAATTTCTTTAATCTTTTAATTCAACGATGAAGAAGACAGGTTGTAGTTTTTCTGTCGTCATGAAAAACAAGAAATCATCAACTGAAATATCTCGATCATTACAGCGAACAGAGATTGATTCCCTATTGAGCAGCGATGCAATGAATTGAAAAGATCCCTCATCAGCGGAGAAAACTACGGACCCCTAAAATGGAGAAAGTGCGAACCATTCTTTGGCAAAGCAGAGTTTTTGACTATGGAGAAAACAAACAGGAAAGGAAATGGGAGACAACTCTGCATTTTTGTTGCTGTTGATGCTGCTGTTCGTTGTCTAATCTGTTTTGTATTAGGAGACTGGGAAAGTTCATATACTGTTTTACCTTTACAAGTAGACATAATGAACCTAAACGGTGGAGTATGAAACTGAAAATGAACAAAAACAACAACAAATATTTGATAAATGATATAAAATAAATTCAGTTCTTTTCACCTGTGTTTTCTTCATCGATTTTATTTATGCGATTAAATTATAAAATTGATAAATTATTTACATATATCTGTCACTATTAACGAAGACATCATAATTAATTTGTTCCAATGAAAATAATATGAATATAATTGAGCAACATAGAATAATATTAATAGACTGATTTACAGCAGCAGCGATTCCTTATCATCGGGTAACAGCTCCGACTCTTGTAGGACTAAACATTCGGTGGCACAGCTGTGAGTTTGTCTTCGAAACCATCAATCGCCAGGTGTCGTCTTCTCGGTCATCAGTTCAAATCGGTCTCCCAGTCTCTTTCTTGTTCACAACAGGAAAATAAAGAAAATAAGTGAATGATTTAATTCTAAATTACTTTCTGTAACGAAGTTAATTAACAAAACATTTTCTGCATGGTAAAATGAGACTTATCTTTGGTATTCACAGCTTAAAGATTAATACTAACCACTACTTAGTCGTGTACCATTTACCTTTCTAATTTGTGGTGAATTACGGACCAAAACCGAACGGGGATAACTAACTACTGACAGATTCTAAGATAAGGTGGAGCAGGGTCTCCACAAAATCTAAGCTTGGCTCCCGTTGAGAAGGATGGATCATTAAATGTATTGAACCTGCTGTTCACTGGGTGTTAGGAGAAGAATCGGTTAATTACTTTTGTAATGTTTTCAACAGTTAATTTGTTTATTTTAAATGTTTTTCTGAGATACCAAAGTTCTGTAAATTAAGTAAAACTATTTTCAACCTTTATTTTACTTATTAAGTGAATTCTCAAACTCTTCAAAACTGCACCTCGCCACCTTTCAAACCTTCGGCGGCATCAACTTCAGATCAAGTACTGGACCCAGATACTCAGCTTACACTTTGATGACCGGACACTCGGGTTATTTCTTGCAGATGTATTCTGGAATTGATCTTCCTGCCGAACTGCTGCTGTCTGGTCTTCAGAGGTCTAGGTGTGTTAGGAAGGCTTTTGTTTTAAATATTCCAAGCTGCCATGGCCACCATATACCAGGAATCTCTCCTCGTGTGTTTATCTCTACCTACCTATCATTATCTGTCATTGTTTCTCTCCTGTAGCTCGCTTGATCAAAGACAATGGAGACACCGACAGGTGTCTACCGAGAGATCCATGCACGGGTAAACTGACGGTAGAGGCGGTGGCGGTCATGACGTCAGACTGAGACAGGGACAGAATTATCTGTGTGAAGTCACTTTGATGCCTCCCTTTAATTTCGGTTTCCATGGAGATTTATCGATAAAAAAATTTGCTGATTCGAAATCGTAAAACCAGTGAGAAAGAAAAATTCTGAAACCTGAGGACTTTAATCAGGGATTAGTACAGAGTAAATGGATCCTCTTGATCTGGAAGATACCTGGGCATCTTTATCTATTATTGACGATATTCAATATGTATCTGCATTGATTGAGCAGACATCTCGGTAGTTGAAATGTCAGCAAATTCATAAACGGTTCGGTGCCAGCCAGTTAATTACAAGACAATTTATTTAACATCCACACACTGAAAGTTGTTATCACAGATCATTTGATATTATGTCATAACTTTGGTGGCAGAAAGTGAAAGTGATAATAATAATATCGTCACCGAGGGCGGCCATCACAAATTACATTAGATTCCCTCTTGGGAAAGGTAGGTATCCCCTCACCTACATAGTGTCACGGTTGTCAAGGTGGACAAACCAACAGTACCTGACAACGTGATAAGTGATAGAGGTAGGTTTATATTTTCCGATTAGATTATGAAAAAAGCCAAACTCTTACGATTGACCCTAGGATGACATCTTTAATCGACCAAGACTCTGTGAACCGTCCTTTCTAGTCAAGAGTCCAAGGTTAAATGTGTATGGAGAGAGGGGCTAAACGTTCGTTTAACTGGCAATAATCGATATTCTGCTGTTGGCTCTTTTTCTGTAACTGAGCATCAAAATCATATAACCAAAATATAATTAGAAATGGCGGATGCTGCAACAACTTACTCCTGTACCAAATGTCTTTCCCCGATCTCCATCCCCTGAACTTTTTTACCTTCTTTTATGGTAAAAAATGTTTGTTATAATATTCTTCAAAATTAATTTATTCGTCAGTTTTCGTTTGTTGTCAAATATCTAAATCTATCTATACCAGGGGTAATTAATGGCCTTGGATTAACATATGATGAATTATTTATTACCTTCCTACATATAATCGTCGGTCCGACGGCAGTTTTCAGTATCGCGGTATTGAAACAAATTAACATCTGTCGGCCGCTTCTGAACCCATGATGCAGCAGAAGGTCATCGTTATTTTCATTCTGTTTTACCTGGCTACGGTGTCTCTGAAATGTTTTAAGAATTCAAAAAATCCAGGTGTATCTTAACAAGAATTTTTTTATTGATAATTTCACTTGTATTTAATATATTTAACCTTTCTGCTTCTTAAAGCCGTAGGTTTCTTTTATTTCATTTAGTATTTAGTTTTATTCTCCTGTTTAATCATCGAATATTTCAGAAGTATGGATTAAATGGCATAAATATTCAAGTTCATTTAGACATCCTTTGACGATCGCTCTTATTTCTTTAAGTGAGCGGGAACCCTTATATATTGGTTCGCTAAATGTGCCCTATATGTAGACACCCCTTTCAGGAGGACATTTAGATTCAAATCGGAAATTTTTATTTTTAATTCACTGTTGATTAAGAAAGAAAGAAAAACTTGAAATGAAGCATCATAATTTCACTTCCTACACTCCAGTTTTTTTGGGGGGGCTTTTATGGAGATGGAATTCTACAAGCATCAGAATGGGACGCTGGCGTATAATATGTCCATTTCTGATCAGTAGATTGTACCTCCATCTAATAGTTATTACAGTTTGCTTATTTGACTAGAATGTCAGTACATCTTTCACACCTTTCTCCAGAAAGATGAATGCGTGACTACACCTAAAGAAGTTCACTCAGAAAAATGTCCCGGCGACTTTTATTGCTGTCAGGGGCTACTTGGTTAGAAATAGGGAGAGTTGAATTTCTTGTTACCTGTTTATTATTATTTTATAATGAGTAACAAACGGGAAATTTTTTATCTAATCAGCATCGTGAGCCAGCTGTTTACCAAATTTGTAAAGAACCTAGAAAAGCTGCCGGTTCTTATTTTAACTTGGGATGACGGAAAGGAGCTGGCCCTTTATTTACGTGAGTGGAAACAACGCAGTATCAGGTTGTTGTTAAGCAGAACATTAATAAATTGATAACAATATCTATTCGCTAATTCCTTCATTATTACTAACAGCGTTAATTAAACAAGTGTAGTAGCAGTTCCAAATCATTACCATTATTGTTATTATCGGGATAGTGATAGTAATAAAGGTTTTGCCAGACGTTTCTAGAAAACACAAAGAAGACGGGGTATTTGAACCCGACCCTAAATAAAGATGGCGCCATTTGTTCATCCTGACTGACTCTCTTTGGAAACAGAGTAGTCTCCGATTTGAAGGGTGAGAAACAAAAGAGGGTTCGATATAATGGAAATAATTGGCGATTCATTATCAAAAAGTCGAGAGAAATCATTGGAAACCAATACAATTTGATCTCCAATTAGGTTCGTATAGTACCAACAGGAGATGTTGATTTGCATACGTAAGTCGAGTGTATAACGGATTAATTAGATGGAGAATAAACAGCAGGAATATTATTCTCCACTTTGGATATCGACGAGAGTGTTCAAACTAGAGAAGTTGACAAATTGGAGAATTACTGAACATCAGCACCATTAACTGGTGGACCTGTCCCCAGTCAATACAAAATACCTTTCTGTGATGAGGTGCATATCTTTTACAATGTAAACAGCGAAACGTTCTATGAAAATAATGAGGAAGAAATGGTGTTTCCTGAGAAATGTATCAGAATTTACCTTTCAGGAAAGAGATGTAAGAATTCTCGGGGTCGGTGAAGCAAATAAGAAAAGTATAATGCGTAAGAGGAAGAGCCTCAAGTTTACCATTCATCGATATGTATAGAAAAATATTCTGCCTAAAGCCGTCTGTTAAATATCGATAGTATACCAACAAGCAAAATCGACCTTCAAAATCTCGCCAGTAAGGGCAATAAATCAGTGGGAAGCTACTGATGTACAAACAAGGCCATGAAAGCGTTTTAGTTGTTTCCACGGTTGCAAGGAAAAACAATTTGAAAATCGGAACTGTTTTTATTTTGAGTCGATCAGATTAAATGAAAGTTTACTTGTTCCGTGAGCATAACATGCGGTAGGCTGGGTTTCCTAGAAGTATAAATTTCAACCTTTTACCCGCATCTCACCTTTCGTTTAGCCTGGCGTCTAATTCCATGTTGTTGATGTCTTTAGAAACTCTCAGAAAGATCAAAGGAATCATTAAATAATAAATATTATAGTATATTACATCGCCATGTAACACTGAGTGGAATTTGGGTTCTGTGTCTTGTTGCCAACTCCAAGAGTACATTGATGGAGGCACAAAGTCGATCAATGCAAAAACTCTTTGATGTCATAAAGGCTGCAAAACTGACGGGTTCTTTGTCCTGTCAGTCTCTTCATTGTGATTAATGAAACGACAACCGTGGGTTCTTAACACCCCTTGGTATGTGGTTGGAATCCCATAATATTATGTTGATGGGATGTTAAATCAAATGTGATGGATTCAGTGCCAATACAGAAGGTTTCTAAGAGGAAAGAAATCATTCAAAATTGATGCAAAGATTAGTCGTTAGGTTTGGGTTTTTATTTTAAATAACATTTCTGTTAAAGGTGATTGCATGACATTTAAAAGTTTTCATTCTTCCTGGTTAATCGATAGTATTTTGCATTTGTTGATTAAAGAGAAAGGGCAACTTATTATAGATGTGTGATAATTTTGTTTTTAGTGAATGTAATTAAACATAATTTAAGAAATATTACCTTACAATATTGGGAAGATTAAGCTTATCAAAAACAATTTAAGGTAATCGGATAATTATTCGGTTCTTAAAAGTGACAGAGAGCAGACGAACTTTAACGCTTGTAAAATTTTATTTTTGGCAAAAGGGATGTGAACTTTTCGCTTAATCAATAAACACAAATCAAATATTTCTATCGAGAAAGGGCTTCTGGAAATATTGGTTGGTTATATAAACTTTGTGGGGTTTTGTTTCTGTTTAGTACAGTCTGTACCCACGTCTTATGAAAACCAAACAGACTATTCAGCATCCAAAACTCCTTGTCAAATATTTTTCTTCCTTATTTTCCTATTGTTCTTTGTGCTTTGTTACTCTTCAGGCGATTTTGTTTCTCCATTGAAAGTGTATGAAAATATTCATGTTCTATCATAAATAGATTTCTGAAATATTAAATGGAAATATGTATAATTTTATCGACTTTAAAGAAATCGTAAAAATTAGATACTCTATGCGAATATTTCAGCTGATAAACATTTAAAAATCGGATTCCTCGGTAGAGCATGCTGGGAGCCATCTTGTCTTGTATGAGACATAAGATCATTGATACTCCAACCAGTAGAAACTTTACATTCACATTTTACAATTCTTTCAGTATTTAAACAAAAAATCTGTATATTCTAATTTTTTATTGTTAACAAAATCTTCAAAAGTTTTCCACAGATTTACATCCTCAAGAATTGACAATAAACGCTGAAGTACTGGATAAACGATTCCTACCAATCTCTTTAACCTGTAAAAGAAATATTTTAGATAATATTAATGTATATTTTTGTCGAACCGCAAATAAACAAACAGCTTTAAATTAAGACATGCACTAACTTACATGCTGATCGTAGAAAACACGAAATTATGTATAGGTAGAGATAGAGAAGATATGATTCGTTTAACGTACAAAGTAAATCTAGAATATTATTAATTATTACTCCGAATTCCCTAATATATATAAATAAAACAAATTAGATGAAAAAGTAGCAAATTAACAACTCTAACAATGTGATGAATTCATAACTTTTATATTTTGAATAATATATATTTATGTGCTCACGATACCATTGAAAATTATGATGGCACCTTAAAAAGTATGCTAACTGCAGTTTCATCTCTTCCAGATTAGTACAATAGATTATTCGTGCGGAAAACAACACATTAGTCAATGGAAAATAATATCTGACTCATTTTATATTAATATTGACGTCATGAGCAGTAATTTCATTATTATTTAATCCTTTCATTTGAATAAGTGCCAATAAAATTTGCGAGGTTTCTACAATGACTTTACATAATACTGCATTGTTACTATCTACCAACCTCTTGTAGTAACTGTTCGATAGATGATTGTTATGAGTTTGGCCTTTTTGCTTAAATTTGTTTCCACTTCTAATATCATGTTTGTACACAGTTATTGAGCTGCTGCGACAGACACCGTTCTAAAAAATTGGTCCTAGTCTTTGATTCTCTTATAGCGAGATTGTATTGTTTATAATGAGTTTTGTCGATTTCTTTGGATAGTTATCTTTGTGCAATGTAAACTTTTGTGTATTCTATGAAACAAGAAAATAACATAACTGCCTGGCGAAGGAGAATATTATAAACGTTCTCTTTTGTTTGAATGACTTTAATTATATCAGGTTTCCATCTGAGCGGCCAAAAAAACAACATCATGCATTCAGATTTCCTGAAAATGTTTACGTTTATAACAAACAGATTTTCACTATCTACGGTTTTGTTAAATTATTCTCGTTGCTTGGAATCAAATGCATAAATCTGATCTCATCCGATACACTGCATTTCATCATCGCATCAAAGACTCGAGGAGAGGTTTATTAATCCAGTAAAGTCTGTTTTCATTAACATATCTATGCTATGCAATGGTGTTTTAGTTGTTGCTGGACCAATTGATCTAACCTTTCCAAACCGTTCTTTGGCGGGTAGCAAAAATGGGATCTCAAGTTAATTATCAATGTGTCCTGCCAATTTGTTTGAATACTTCATTCTTCATCTCCATAAATTCAGGGTTAAATCAGTGGAATCCATTTTATGAATAGTAATTTTCACGCCACAAAAGTAATCTCCCTTTCTTCTACAGTCTCAGATTGGAAGTTACTGCGTTTGAAGACAGTAATGGCGCGTGGCTGTGCTTCTTAAAGAATTCCGATTGAAGAATCAATTATATCTACAAACCAAAGCAGCAGGAGACATCATTACTTAAGTATCTTATCATTTATCTTGTAGTATAGAATAAGCTAAAAATTATTCAAATTTACATTAATAAACGATATCGCCCGAACACGATAACACCGAACTTCCCCTATGAACAAAACAAAAATTAATTTTCCGGTTCCAAATTATTCCATGAACTGGAAGCGATACCGACAAAAATAAGGGTAAGTTATATCGCCTGGTGTTTGGTTTGTAATGTGATGGTGACCGTCCATTTAAATTAAGATTAGATTTCAATAACAGCGGCTTCTTTTGATAGACTCCGAATGTTGGACCCTTTTATTTACGTAAGAAAACACGTTTTTGAATGCAGCAGATAATCAATAAAATCTTTATGGAGGGCAGTGAATTACTGGAAATAGATGTTTCTCAAGTCTTTGCTAAGGAAACTCAGAATAAACAGATTCCCATTTACCTAGATTTTATATGAAAAGGTGATTTCATATTTAGACAACTTCGTTTATTTAACAAAAGAAGAGATAGACTCATTTTACAGTTTATGGGCAAAAAGTTCAAATTCTAGAATTTACTTTAATTTATTCAAACTTTGAAGCCTCACATTGTAGACAAACTTTGATGGTCGGTCAAAGCTATCAAATGACTTCATTGCCGTTACACCAAACATAAGAAATGATATTTCAAGAAAAGTAAAAGAAAGTTTAACAAGGTAAACATTTTTAAAAATATAGGATTATAGATATAAGTTGACACCTAGTAAACAATTGATGATTTTTACTTTTCGTGTTGATTATCTGCATTTGCAATTTTTTTTTTCCAATATTTCTGTTAACGAAGACTACACAGAAATAATATATATAAACATTTAGATTACCTCTACCGTTCTTTATAATACAGCAGTACCTATTTTTTGGACATCTAGGGTGTGGATAAACTTTATTAGAAGGGCAGTCCTTTTTCGGTACACACTCCGGCTCATTTGTACCGCTTCCACAGCCTGAAAAATAAGACAAATAAAATCAGATGCTATTTTCCAAAGGATGATTAGAGCTACATTGGTATATTATTACGGTTATTTATTGGTGCCTAAAAGAAAGAAATAACAAGTTTCGAAAGTACAATGCACTTACAGAAATAAATTGTAATAACTCAAAACACCTAAATAAACTGAGTAAACCCTAAAAGAATCTTTGTTATCGAAGATAATATTTTCAACGTGTAAAATAACAAAGATATGTAGAATATCGATCTTCAATCAAACTTTTGTAGAATAAAATCTGTCAAGATAAATATTTCATAGTACAACTTTACTTCTAGATAATTACCACAGGTAACCAACCTTACCTTATTTAATACATGCTATTCTAAATATTCCTTCTTCGTACATAACGAGAATCTCAGGTTTGTATCTGTTTAATATTATAGTTTGCATGAAGCGGACGTAGAAATGGTAAGGTTTCCTTCAGAAAGTTATCTCGAGGCATGAGAAATTAAAACGGAAAACAAAGACCAATTTCTAATCGCTATAAGTAACTGTTCTCATATAAGCTACGAATGGCTGCCAGACCGCGAGATGTTAATGTTACGGTAATTACAGAAGAGATCTACATTTAAAAATAAACGGTAAACACTCGACCGCTTTTAAAAATGAAGGCAGAACAGCGGTTCTGATAGATTGTGAAGCTGTTACGTTCTTCCTTTAGTACAATAATTATGAATTATTGAAAACACCAGGTACTTTACACAGAGCATGTTAACTTAGACCTAAGGTATTTTTCAGAGCGGGACTTAAGAAATGGTGTCCTTTGTCGAGGCATTATCAGATGGTAAATATGATATCGTCAGGATATATAAAGAGCCTAGTAAAAATTCCTAAGTCGGCTTTCCATAGTTTACATCAAAGCGGGCGGACTCTTGTTCCGACCACGTGGGCTCTCTTTGGATAGAGTTAGGTTCCGTCGGGTCGGTACTGACGGATGGATGAGCCCGACTGCCTGGGAGATCATATTGAAAACCTCAAGTCTGGGGAAAGCGTTCATCAGCCCGAGCACTGCAGACGTCCGGCTGGAGATCGATCGTCTGAAAGTTGGAGTGCACCACTCTCAACAGCTTCGACATCCACCCGATACCACGTGCGCGGTTCTGTGACCATCTTCCCCTTGGAAAAAGTACACGCTTGTATTGTATGTATCCCACCAGTAACAATCATGGAAAACAAAAAGGAAATCATTTTAAACTTGGCCGAGCTCCATGTATTTCTCCAAGTTACAGTTTATTATTAATTTTAATATTGCTGTTTATAATAAAGTTGTCAGAAAGTTTCTCCATATACGCAGTAAGTATTCTGACCTGAGATTGTTCGTTTAACATAGATATTTCTGTTAACAACGATGATGACATCAATTATACTAATATAGATAGGATTAATACTATTACATATCTAAGAATTAATCGAACATCCGCTATTTTGATCAAAGCACAAATACCGATCGATACCGGATACACTTCCGCTGAAAGCATGTTCGCACAAACTATAAATTATGGACAACTTTGTAATATGGGTTCTATATCGTAGAGAGAATGAAACTGGTCCATAGTCAGCACAAAAACACGACAACCTCATCATTTGTAATTAATCCTGAATAAAAATGTAACTGTAGGATATAGTTAACATAGTTCACCTCCTGTATATGGTTTTGGTGAACATTCACGAGACATCTTCGGGCAGCTCAGCAGGACAGACAGCAGGACGACTTTGCTCAGGTTCATGTTTTCTGGAGGCTCCGCTATAGATGAGTTTCGTCTCCTCTGGATGTCAGCAACTATCTGCAAGTGGAGGTGATCGTACAATTAACAAAAATGGAAGGAAATCATTTGTTATGAAAATATTTATGCTAATATTATGAAAACAGATATAGATATTTGCATTAATGAAACACCTGTTTCTTTTAATAAGACATTAAAAGTATTTATTAGGAACACAACGGTCGGAAGTTAATAAATGTAATTTTTATTCAGCATTTATTAAATTATAAGAAGCACTACATCTTCTACCAAAAATTCCTGTCGTTATCGATAGTTATAACCATTTCTTATAGTTCTAGATTAGGGGTATCAGGTGCAACGTATGGTCTTAAGGATGTCGCCGAGTCTGTCTTCAAATATCCTCCACATCCTTGTAGGTTCACGTGACCTCGTCAGGTGATCTGAGTAAATTTTAGGCTAGACAAGGATTAGGAAAGACCCCAAAAATTTGAATAAATTATATACCTTCTGCCACCTTTCCAAGACACCCTATCGATGTGTGCAATAACGGCTAACTGCTGAGGGAGTGTTCCAGCCGAGTCTTAATCCTGGTTATTCTTCCGTTACCAGGAATTTTTCATGTCTACAATACCTTCCTTTTCATCAGGTGTTGCGCTGACTCCGTCATGCGGCGTCTGACGAGATTTGCAGTGTTTCTGGTACTCTTCCATCCTAGCAGAGCTTATAAATAATCAGTTCTTAACTATTACCTCAAATTTACGGTTCCAGAAGCAGTTTAAAAATACCTCACAACATGATAAAAGACACGTTTCCATTTTAGTTTCCTTATCACGTACATACTTCCGGTCTCATTGTCTTAATGTAATATGTCAATATCTCAAAATCCGGTAAACTTCATCAGCATACGGTCGCTAAAACTAAACTTGTGGAGTCTGTTTCCCCATTTATATATTCATAGCTAAAATTGGATGATAGAAATATTAAGCGTCTTCTTGAGGCCGGTTATGTGATGCTACAGATCGTAAAATAAGGAGTGGCTTCAACGTTTGTACAGTGTTTATTCGGAGTAAATATAGGACTTTAAAATTCTAGAAGAACAAACGGTGATTTGCGCTCAGGTCTCTGCAGCTTTGAGAGTTGAGCCGTCGTAGAAATACCTTTGAGATAACTGCCCCTGATTATCACATAAACGTCTAGTAGCTTTCATAATGGAATGATGACGTATCTCTAATGAGTTCTTTTTTTCTATGGATAATTGTGAATTTCATTTATTTAAGTGTTTTGAGCGACGCAAAGAATGGGAAAAACTAATTCCATCCCCATTAAAATCGCCAGAAGTGGAATCTTTGTTCTGAGGACCTGCAATTTGTTAGGCGAAAGACCGGAGAGGCCGAGTTCTTGGATCTAACGTCAAGCTACATTCTGCGGCAGATTACGACATGTCGACAAATAACCCATCTTGGGAGAATCTTTTGGTGATTACATCGTTAACTATATCGAGAAGGTAACCTGTTCTTCAGGTGGTTAGGCCACCGATCTGCGAAGATGGACGGCCTGGGATGGAATCTCAGACCTGTTAAGGGTTCTTCTGTCCCCTTAAATATATTAGGTTTACAAAAGTCAATCTTCCTGCACTGTCATGAATTATGGAAAAGTAAACAAGACTGTTAAACCTGGGATCTGTAGTGGTGTATATGGTGATGTTAATAGCACAAGATATAATAATGATATTATTTATCGCCACATCTTTCTACCGAAACATACAATGAATAGCTAAATCACATTTTAACAAAAAACTTTAATTACAGCTGCTGTTATATCGAGCAGCAATCATTTCCTTATCCCTGCCCGTCTCCACAGTTTAAACGGATCTCGAACCAATTATATATTGGATACAATCAGAGAAAATAAACAAAATAAGTCTTCCGTTCCTTATATTCCAAATACTTGCTGTTCTGATCTGTCCTTAGTTGAATCTGAAAGCTGACAGCAGATGCAGTCGAATGTCTTCAATAGCTTCATGGTGGTGAAACAAATCGATCGATGCTGACTGGCATAAACCAGTTTCTGTGATAAGCGGAGACATCAGTCGAAGACGACTTTTACCGACAGAGTTAGAACTGCGCGTGAGATCTGAGATGTGAAAAGTCGTGAATTTGTTAAAAGTGCTACCATTATCAAGTGCCTGTGTCCTTGATGGATCGGTGAAGAATCCTTCCTCCAAGACAGATTTGGCGACGTCTGTAAGTCAACAAAAATCTCTATTTTTCTAATACCACTTTAAAGCGTCTAACTAACTCTGTCCTGGCAGAATATAGAAGACATTTCCACATCCGACTCTCTAGATTTGTAACTATAAATTACTATATTAATTGGTGGTGAATGTGTCGAAATCCTGCCGATTTTCTGATAAGGATCAGCCTCTCTACCGTGTTGTACTCTCAGTAACAAGACGAAAATGTAGCTATAGAAAAGTCAATTATTTCTCTTCTCTATACGAAAGTTTCCACATCAGAAAGGTACAGCCCCATTAATAGAAAGTTAGTTTTGATACATTAATACGGTAACGCTGACACAAAACGTGAAATTTTAAACATTAATAAATATGTAACTACACGGAAGTCTCCAGACTAGAAAAACCCGTAGTTCTGATTACTAACAGAGACATTTCTACACGGCCATGTCTGAATTACCAACGTCCTTTTCCCTACTTGGATGTATCAACAATAAGCTCTGTACTTCTAAATAAAACTTTGTTACTTCACAAGAGTACTGTAGATAGATAATTGTGCTATACACTTCAGTGATTCCTGTTTCTTCCCCTATCTTCAGTTGGTTCTGCACATAGAAGACAATCTGTTTATCGTGTATATTCTATGTATTCCTAATCTCAGAGCAGCCATGAACTGAAGCCTGTCTTGTTTACATGAAGTGCAAATAGAAACTGAGGACACATGGCTACAGCGGGTACTCTCTAATATGAGTCCTCACCGTAGGAAGTCTTTTCCCTATACAAGAGGATATACATATTACAAATTGTGTAGTTTTATGTAGAAATTAATTATTTCAAAAAGGAATGAAAACGAACAGCAAAGAAAATTTCTTTAAATTATCGAATGTATTTTCATTCTTTGTTTGTAGAATAAAGAAATATCGCCATCAAAGAGATGTTCCGTGATCAGGCTGGCTGTGAACAGAATATAAAGGGGACATACAAGGTGCAAGAAATGATATTAAACTCATTGTAAGGAAAAATAAGGGAAGAATTACAGTTATTTAAAGAGATTTAGGGTGTCGGATGGAAAAGGAGTCCATTACAAGATCTGTCCACAGTGTAGAATTCTTTGACGTAAAATACGGGTTCCATAAACGATGAAGGCGGCCATTTTACTTCTAGAAAAATGAGAATAATATATAATATTAATGTGAACAGTAAACGTTTCCGGACGGCATCTGACTACCAACAATATTTCCGAACACCATTTCACCAACATATACGTTGTCTAAATCATCCTAATACCGCAAACGCTTCCAAACGACATTTCAGTGCCATAACTGTTACCAATCTCTATCCCGCCATCATAAACGGTTCCGAACACAATCCCATCTCTATAGATGTCGGAGAAAACCATCCCACGAAAACACCAAACTCCGTCTACAAATTAAATCGGAATCTCTTGAACGAAGTTGAATAATTAAACTGGCTTTCAACAATGGCTGATTTTGAAAGCCAAAGTGATGAATTTATTTCTTATTTATCAGTTAAATAGGTTTCATATGACCATTAACATTATTTAACTGACAGATACTTTGGCCATCTGCCAAGGGGAAATTAATCCGACAGATGAACCGTCGGTAGGAGCTGGTTGCTGTAAGCTGAATGGTTGGCGAAAGTGGATGTTAACAACCTTGTGTAACCCAACCATCTTGCTCATCAAGAGAAATTATATGTTAAAGAAAATGATTATCAGGTCATTGAGGTGGTAATTCTCTGCTGTGGTAATGATGTTATTCCTGGTTAGTCCAGTCCCTGTGTAGTCCACCAGGAGAAATGTTTATATGAAGTAAGTACATTGGCCGGTCTGTAGAGCGGATTGGGCTCTAAACCTGCACTGATTATTAATCTTGATAGCGGTGCGCATCTAGGGAATCTAGAGGGATCCGACTTACGACGACCTTGTTAAACCACCTGTCTAGACTAGGATTAATCCAAGAATAATCCAGGGTATATAAATAAATTATTTAGAGAGAGAATTTCTATTAATCTTTTAATTCAACGATGAAGAAGACAGGTTGTAGTTTTTATGTCGTCATGAAAAAGAGGAAATCATCAACTGAAATATCTCGATCATTACAGCGAACAGAGATTGATATCCTATCGAGCAGCGATGCAATGAATTGAAAAGACCCCTCATCAGCGGAGAAAACTACGGACCCCTAAAATGGAGAAAGTGCGAACCATTCTTTGGCAAAACAAAGTTTATGACTATGTAGAAAACGAACAGGAAAGCAAATGGGAGACAACTCTGCATTTTTGTTGTTGTTGCTGCTGCTGTTCGTTATCTAATCTATTTTGTCTTCGGAGACAGGGAAAGTTCATATATTGTTTTACCTTTACAAGTAGACATAATGAACCTAAACGGTGGAGTAGGAAACTGAAAATGAACAACAACAACAACAAATATTTGATAAATGATATAAAATAAATTCAGTTCTTTTCACCTGTGTTTTCTTCATCGATTTTATTTATGCGATTAAATTCTAAAATTGCTAAATTATTTACATATATCTGTCACTATTAACGAAGACATCATAATTAATTTTTTCATCTATTAATAATAATATGAATATAATTGAGCAACATAGAATAATATTACTAGACTGATTTCCATTAACAGCGACTCCTTATCATCGGGTAACAGCTCCGACTCTTGTAGGACTAAACATTCGGTGGCACAGCTGTGAGTTTGTCTTCGAAACCATCAATCCCTGGTGTCGTCTTCTCGGTCATCAGTTCAAATCGGTCTCTCAGTCTCTTTCGTGTTCACAACAGGAAAATAAAGAAAATAAGTGAACGATTTCATTCTAAATTACTTTCTGTAACGAAGTTAATTAACAAAACATTTTCTGCATGGTAAAATGAGACTTATCTCTGGTATTCACAGCTTAAAGATTAATACTAACCACTACTTAGTCGTGTACCATTTACCTTTCTAATTTGTGGTGAATTCCGGACCAAAACCGAACGGGGATAACTAACTACTGACAGATTCTAAGATAAGGTGGAGCAGGGTCTCCACAAAATCTAAGCTGGGCTCCCGTTGAGAAGGATGGATCATTAAATGTATTGAACCTGCTGTTCACTGGGTGATAAGAGAAGAATCGGTTAATTACTTTTGTAATGCTTTTAGCAGTTAATTTGTTTATTTTAAATGTATTTCTGAGATATCAAAGTTCTGTAAATTAAGTAAAATATTTTCAGCCTTTATTTTACTTATTAAGTGAATTCTCAAACTCTTCAAAACTGCACCGTGCCACGTTTCAAACCTTCGGCGGTATCAACTTCAGATCAAGAACTGGACCCAGATACTCAGCTTACACTTTGATGACCGGACACTCGGGTTATTTCCTGCAGATGTATTCTGGAATTGATCTTCCTGCCGAACTGCTGCTGTCTGGTCTTCAGAGATCTAGGTGTGTTAGGAAGGCTTTTGTTTTAAAATATTCAAGCTGCCATGGCCACCATATACCAGGAATCTCTCCTCGTGTGTTTATCTCTACCTACCTATCAATATCTGTCTTTGTTTCTCTCCTGTAGCTCGCTTGATCAAAGACAATGGATACAGAGACAGGTGTCTACCGAGAGATCCATGCAGGGGTAAACTGTCTGGTGGAGGCGGTGGCGGTCATGACGTCAGACTGAGACAGGGACAGAATTATCTGTGTGAAGTCACTTTCATGCCTCCCTTTAATTTCGGTTTCCATGGAGATTTATCGATAAAAAAAATTTGCTGATTTGAAATCATAAAATCCGTGAGAAAGAAAAATTCTGAAACCTGAGGACATCAGTCAGGTCATTAGTACAGGGTAAATCGATCCTCTTGACCTGGAAGATACCTGGGCATCTTTGCCTATTATTGACAATATTCAATATTTATCTGAATTGATTGATTTGACATCTCGGTAGTTGAAATGTCAGCAAATTCATAAACGGTTCGGTGCCAGCCAGTTAATTACAAGACAATTTATTTAACATCCACACACTGAAAGTTGTTATCACAGATCATTTGATATTATGATATAACTTTGCTGTCAGAAAGTGAAAGTGATAATAATAATATCGTCACGAGGTCGACCAGTCACAAATTACATTAGATTCCCTCTTGGGAAAGGTAGGTATCCCCTCACCTACATAGTGTCACGTGTTGTCAAGGTGGACAAACCAACAGTACCTGACAACGTGATAAGTGATAGAGGTAGGTTTATATTTTCCGATTAGATTATGAAACAAGCCAAACTCTTACGATTGACCCTAGGATGACATCTTTAATCGACCAAGACTCTGTGAACCGTCCTTTCTAGTCAAGAGTCCAAGGTTAAATGTGTATGGAGAGAGGGGCTGAACGTTCGTTTAACTGGCAAAAATCGATATTCTGCTGTTGGCTCTTTTTCTGTAACTGAGCATCAAAATCATATAACCAAAATATAATTAGAAATGGCGGATGCTGCAACAAATTACTTCTGTACCAGCTGTCTTTCCCCGATCTCCATCCCCTGAACTTGTTTACCTTCTTTTATGGTAAATAATGTTTGTTATAATATTATTCAAAATTAATTTATTCGCCAGTTTTCATTTGTTGTCAAAAATCCAAATCTATCTATTCCAGGTGGTAATTAATGGCCTTGGATTAACATATGATGAATTATTTATTACCTTCCTACATATAATCGTCGTTCCGACGGCCGTTTTCAGTATCTCGGTATTGAAACAAATTAACATCTGTCGGCCGCTTCTGAACCCATGATGCAGCAGAAGGTCATCGTTATTTTCATTCTGTTTTACCTGGCTACGGTGTCTCATCAATGTACCAAGTATCCTAAATATGGAGGTATGTCGTCACTGGAATTTTCGGTTGATATTTTCATTTGAATCAATTAAATATGAACCTTTATTTTACTTAAAACTTAAGGTCCCATCGTTATTTAACGGGTGAAGATGATCCGAAATGGAAAGGTTAATGAGGGTAATTGTAGGAATAAAAAACGTATACTTATTTAATAAAAATCATTCTATGCGTAGGATGGCGAAATGTGATGCTTTGCTTGCTGGGAGATGGGGTTTGCGTCTTGCACAGGTGATGTCCGTTTATGTCGTCTACCTGGATTTTTTCGTTTCTTATTTCCTGTTGGTTCTCGTTCATTTCCTCCTCCCTGAACATAGCAGCGCTGCAGGTCCGCCGTTGATGGTCATCCGTCCACAATATAAAGGCCTCGCATTCCGTCTCATTGAACTTGATGTGGATACCCACCAACGACCAGCAGGCGGTTCCTCGTTGGCAGGTGTAGCTGACAGATGGTTTGTCCAGGTGATCCTTTCCTTTCCTCGCCCTTACCTCCATCGTTAAAATCTACAGCCTCTACAACGGTCGCTCTGTTTCGTGACCTTCAGCTGTCGCAATATTTCATGTTTAGCGTTCAACAGGAAACTATGACCTGCAGGTATTCAGAATTCCGTTTTGTCGTCCTGTTTAATCCACCAGGTTCATTTAAATATCCTGTGAGGATGGCCCTTATTTCTTCTCGTTAGTAGGGGTCCTTATATTTGTTGTGTAAATGCCCCTATCAGGAAACACGATTATATTCAAATTAGAATGTAGTACATTGAATTAACTGGAGACAAAGAAAGATAAACTGGAAGTGATTAATTTTATACACACCTCTGTTGTTATGGCTTTTTTGAGAGTGATTCTTACAAGCATCAAATTAGGTTGATTTTTTTATAATATGTGCATTTATGATGAGCTGATTTTACCACCATCTAGTAATTATCATATGTTGTTTGCTTTAACAGTTTGTGGGAATCACCCAAATGGTGTTAATCTCATCTGTCTGCCAAAAGACGGATGTACGTATACAACCAATGAATTCTCTTCAGAAGTGTGTGAAGGTGACTTTCTTTGCTGTGTGGCGCCACCTGCTGGAAAATGAGGAAAGTTGAATTTATTGAGACTTTTGTTTCATCAGGTTGTCTGTATTTTCATATGTGGAGTCCCATCTAATCTGTATCGTGGAGGAGGTACCTTTGTTCGCCAGCTATTTAAAAACATGTAAAGAATCTGCAATACAAATCAACCAGATTTTTTTAACTTGGGTGGTAGGAAAGGAGCTGGCCCCTTCCACTTTACTGGCAACACAGCATCCTGTTCTTGTTAAGCAGAACATTAATAAAGTGATAATAACAACTGTGTGCAAAGTCTTTCATTATTACTATTAGCATTAATCAAAGGAATGTAATAGTAGCCCCAGATCTGTATTGTTATTATCGGGATAGTGATAGTAATAAGGGTTTTGCCACCGGCTTCTGGAGAACACAATGAAAACGGGCATTTGAACCCGACCCCTAAATAAAGATGGCGCCATTTTGTTCATCCTGACTCATTCTCTTAGGAAAAGGAGTAGTCGCCGTTTTATAGGGTGTGAAACATAAGAGGGTTCGATAAAATGAAATCAAATAGAAATAATTGGCAATTCATCATCAAACAGTGGAGAGTATCGAAAGGTACAAAGAGAGTATTAATGTGTAAAGCAAGCGTTTTAATTGTTTCCACGGCTGAAAGGAAAAACAATTCGAAGATGGGCACAGATATTGTTTAGAGACGATCGTATTAAATAAATGCTCAATTGTTTCGTGATGTTAACAAGGAGGAGGTTTGGCTTCCTAGAAATAAAAAATTCAACCTTTTACCCGTATTTCACCTACCGTTAAGCTGCCGCCTAATCCCCGCATAATCGCAGATTGTGGGTGTCTATAGACACAGTCAGATAGATGAACGGTATCTTTAATTACGGAATACCGCAGTATATTACGGCGGAATGCAATACGGAGTGGAATTTTGGTACTGGGACTTGTTGCCAACTCCACGAGTACATTGATGGAGGCACAAAGTCGATCAATGTAAAAACTATTTGATGTCATAAAGGCTGCAAAACTGTCGGGTTTTATGTCCTGTCAGTCTCTTCATTGTGATTAATGAAACGACAACCGTGGGTCTTAATACCCCTTGGTATGTGGTTGATGTGAATCCCATAATCTATGTTCGTAGGATTTCAAATCAACTATGATGGATTCAGTACCAATGGAGTAAAGAAGATTTTTAAGAAAGAAAGCATTCAAACTGATGCAAAGAATATTCCATATGTTTCTTTTTTATTAAATAACATTTATAATGTGGGTAAAGCGAGACTTTGAAATGTTTTCATCTTTCCTGTCTAATAAATAGGATATTACATTCGTTGAATAAATGGAAGGATCACCTTACTCTAGAGACGTGATACTCTCGTTTTGAGTGCATAAAGTAATAAATTATAATTTAAAAGGTATTACCTTACATTATTTTGAAGATTAAGTTTATCAAAAATTAATCTATGGCAATCGGATAATTATTTGATTCCAAGAAATTACAGAGGGCATCGAACTTTAAGGTTTGAAGAATTTTATTTTGGCAAAGGGTTTGTGAACTTTTCTTTTAATCAATAAACACAAATCCAATATTTCTATCTCTGCAGGTCTTCGGAAAATATTGTTTGATTATCTTATTCTCTTCTGCGGTCTGTTTCCGTGAGGTACAAACAGCGTTCACCTCTCATAGACGCACACACAAACAGACAAATTAGCAGCCGAAATTCCTTGTCAGATGACATTTTTCTTATTCTCAGCTTCTCGTTGTTGCTTTCTTCTAATCTAAATTATGAGGCTGCTCTGTTTCTCCATTTTAAGTGTAACCAGAGATTCAGATTCTATTTTAAATAGATTTCTGAAATCTTAATTTCAAATATCTATAATTTTAACGATTTTAAAGTAATCGTAAAACATTAGATAATCTATGTGAATATTTCAACTGATAGACAATTAGAACTCAGCTTCTTCGATAGAAGATTCAGGAGGACGTCTTGTCTTATATAAGACATAATATCTTTGGTGCTCCAACAAGAAGAAAACTTATACAATAAGCTATTGTAAGTATTCGTATATTATTTAAAAAATTAAATCTGTATATTATAATATTTTATTCTTTGTCTTTCTGTGGTGATACATAACAAAATCTCCAGAATATATACCACAGATATACATCTCAAGAATGACAATAAACGCTGAAGAACAGGATAGACGATTCCTGCCAATCTCTTTACCCTGTAAAAGAAACATTTTAGATAATTTTAACGTATATTTTGTTAGAACCATAAATAAATAAACAGGTTTAAATGAAAGCGTGCACAAATTTACATGTTGATAGTGGAAGACACTAAATTAGGTTTAGGTAGAGTTAGAAGAGACCTCATTCGTTTAACATACAAATTGAATGTAATATATTATTCATTATTTCTCCAAATTCTTTAATAAATATATATGTATAAATAAAACAAATTAATTGAAATAGTAGCAAAATTAACAACTATAACAATGTTATAAATTGAAAACTTTTATATTTTGATGCAGTTTCATCTCTTCTCACTTAGTAATATAGAACATTCTTACCTATAACAACATATTATTTAATTGGAAAAATATCTGATTATTTGCAAACAATAATTACAATATGAGCAATGATTTTAGTTTTAATTTTACCATTTCAGTTGAATAACTGTCCAACAATATCTGGGCATTTTTTTCAATAATGTTTCATAATACTAATTTGTAATTAATTACCGTCATGTATTATTTCGATAGATGTTTTTTTTATTAGTTTGTACATATTGCTTTACTCTTTTTCTTAAAAAAAGAACTTTCGACACAGGTATTAAAAGACTCCAACATCCATATTTCTCTCAAGTTCTTCGATTCTCTGATTCATTTAGAGAAAAATGGTATGTTTGGATTTGGCCGATTGCGTTGGATAGTCATCTTTTTCAGTGTAAACCTTTCTATAATATATGCACCAATGCAGTGATTGTGAGTCTGTAGACTGTGTTGCCACTTTGTCTTAATACTTCATTCTTCATCTCCGAAAATTCAGAGTTAAATCAGTGGAATCCGTTTTATGAATAGTAATTTTCCCGCCACACGAGTAATATCCCTTTCCTCTACAGTCTCGGATTGAAAGTTACTGCGTTATGAAGACAATAATGGCGCGTGGCTGTGCTTCTTAAGAAATTCAGATTGAAGGGTCAATTACATCTACCAGCCAAAGCAGCAGGCGACATCATTACTTAAGTATCTTACCATTTATCCTGTAGTATAGAATGAGCTAAAAATTATTCAAATTTACAGTGAAAAACGATATCGCCTGAACACGATAACACCGAGGTTTTCCTATAAATAAAACTAAGAAATAATTTTCTTGTTCCTAATTATTCCAAGAGCTGGAAGCGATACCTACAAAAACGTGTCTTCTTACGTAATATAAATTTTCAACACTCGAGTCTGCTAAAGAAACCGAATTTTTTGGTAATGAATGTTCTGCACTTATTTTCAATGGAAAATTATTAAGGTAATCAATAGAATCTTTATGGAGGGCAGTGAATTACTGGAAATAGATGTTTCTCAAGTCTTTGCTAAAAAAACTTAGTATATACAAAATGAACATTTATCTCAATATTATCTGAAAAGCTGTTTTTATATTTCGACCACTTAATTTATTTAACCTAATGAAGAGATAGAGTCATTTTACAATTTCTGGGCAAAAAGGACAATTCTATAATTTACTTTAATTTATTCAATCTTGAAGCCTCATATTGCAGACAAACTTTGATGGTCGGTCAAAGCTTTCAAATGACTTCATTGCAGTTACACCAAACATAAGAAAATGATATTTCAAGGATCGTAAAAGAAAGTTTAACAAGGTAAACATTTTCAAAACTATAATATTTTTAATGTAATTGACATCTGGTTAGAAAATATGAATTTGTCTTTTAGTGTAAATTATCGGTTTTTAGGATTATTCTTTCCAGTTTTTCTATTAACCAAAACTACACAGAAAATAAACAAACTTTTCCAATACCTGTATATCAATATTTTCACAACATTTCAACTCTCCTGGGCATTTCAGTTTCTTATAATGCTTAAGAAAATAGCATTCGTTTTTGGGTGTACAGACAGCTATTGGTTTACGCTCTCGACATTCTAAAAAAAAAGAAGACAAAAGATATTCAGTTGCCATTTCCCAAATAATGATTAGAGCTGCTTTGGTATTGACGACGTTACTTTTTAGGTGTGTAAAAGAAAGAAAGAAGAGGTATCGAAAGTACAATATATTTACAAAAAAAAAAAGGTTTCATCCACTCCAAAGACCTAAATAAACTGCGTAAATAATAGAAGAATCTTTGTTATCGAAGACGATTTTTTAAAACTGTACAATAACAAATTATAGGTAAAATATCGGTCTTCAAACAAAAATCTACTTTCCGAAAGTGGAAACTCTCCAGATAAATATTTCGTGGTGCAACATCACATTTAGATAAGTATGACAGGTGACCAGCCTTACCTGATAAATATATGGCGCTTCTCGTTTCCTTATTTAATTCATGCTATTTTAAATATTCCTTCTTTGTGCATAACTAGAATCTTACGATTGTATTTGTCTAATGTTACGGTTTGCATGAGGCGGTCGTGGTAATGATAATGTTTCCTTCAGATAATTATCTCGAGGCATGAGAAATTAAAAAAGATAAGAAAGACCATATCCTAATCGCTAAAACTAACCGAAGCTTGACGCTATCAATGTTACGGTAATTACACAAGCGATGTACAATTGAATATAAACAGTTAACACTCGGCCAGTTTTAATCTTGGAGGCAGAACAGCGGTTCTCATAGATTGTGAAGCTGTTACGTTCTTCCTTTGGTAAAATAATTATGAATTATAGAAAACACCAGGTACTTTACACAGATTATGTTAACTTAGACCTAAGGTATTTCTCAGAGCAGGACTTAAGAAATGGTGTCCTTTTTTTGAGACAGTATCAGATTTTAAATTTGCAAGAATCAAGATAAATAAAGTGCTTTCTAAAAATTCCCAAGTCGGCCTTCTCTGGCTGAGAAGGATTGACTTCTTGGGATCGGCCCTGGAGGGCGGGTGGAAAGTACTCTGTATAGGCCGTTGGCAGACGGAAAGTCCCCCATCTGAAAAGAGTGAGGGCGAGGGACGCTTTTTGCCCTTAACCTGCCTATCTAGCTGGAAGGCCCTTTACCTCCTAGGCTTTTGGCTGGGGAAGCGATCCTTCCAACTTGAAGCTTCGGCTTCTACAAACATGGGACTCATTAGGTGTCCCTAACTCTGGCCGTTTTACGGTCAGCTACACGAAGTGCTTCGCGCGTCTCCAACCGGCCATTTCGGCCTTCAGCAGGAGCTTCTCTCCACTAGAGGTTTCGACCTCACCCAACCCCTGATCTTCGGAGATACACACACGGACATAACTTTACACTGCACCACACATAGCAAACACCAAAAAAGAAGATCAAAGTTTAGTGCCCAGGTATATTGATCGAAGCGATTTTCGGGTTTCTGATTGTTCGGACCGAATTCTCGAGGTTAGTCATTCGATTTGTCGCCGGATCGTAAGATCGTTTGGTGAACAATTCTTGTGGAATCACATCCCAGTCTTGGTTCTTGCGAATACGTCTGGGCTCTGTTCGGAGAAAACGGAACGACCTTTCTGCCTTTTTTTTCTGGAAACATGGAGGTTTCCAGAGATTTCCTGGTTGTTGTAACCTTCGGGTGAAGGAGCAGCATAAATCAGATCCAGTTGGTGATAGGTCTGGGCAGTCTGGTGCGACTGGAGTATAAGCCAGCCAACAAACGTCGAAGGGAGATTGTTAACAATCTCAGAAGGATGTCGTCGGCCGAGCGTAACCTTGGCCCAGAAGTAGATGTGTCAGGCGTGGCATATACATCTGGAGACAATGGTTGTTTTACCCTCAGGGGAAACTGGGCCTCAGGAGGCGGAAAAGGTTCCCGGCACCATTACCTCAACTGTAGACATGCCCAAAGTAGATGGAAAGGCAGTGTCATCTAAAGCGCATGCTGGGGTTTTTCGAAACCCAACAGTACCGGAGTTGACGTTGTCACCTTCCAATTCTGAAGGAATATAATCTGGTTCTAGCACCTACACGAGAGTGAGGCGAGGGCGCCCAAGATCCACTAGGGGAAGTCGACATAACGCAAGGGTTTGGAGTCTGCACCCGTTGCGGGAAAAGGCGCCACTGCCTTTTTTGGGAAAAGTGGGTCGGAGAGGAAAAGGTCGCTTTTCCTCCATTATGGTAAAACGCGGGGAGTCAACCCGATCGAAGTAGAGTAGGCGGTGATGTCGGCCGGATTGACTGAACGCGTCAAGACCATATTACACAAACCCAACTAGGCGGTGGAGATTTCTGCAAGACAGATAATAATGCAGATTTTATTATCAGAAAGTCTCTGATAATAGGAGGCATGGGATATGAGCTCCGAGGAACTAATCCCATCGCTTGGGTAAAGGTAGGGGTGCTATCTTTAGCCGCCCCAGAAGATGCTCCAGTGCTGCTCCTGAAGGAATATGGTACGGTTTTGGTCGACTTTAATTACGACACCTTGCCGGGTATGCCCTTCCTGTTGGCACAGCGTAGCGGGCAAATGCTTATACCTAAGCTTATCCCCAGGAGGATAATAGGAACCGTTAACGGTCGTATGTACAAGGTTATGGTCTTGTAAAGAGACCAACCATAAGAAGCACCCTTTTGCTCGGCCTGCAAAATGCGAGGACATACTCTCGAAAGTTGCAGAAGAATAGCCGAGATGTCGGGTCCCGTGGAGGAAACTGTCACGGAGACCTCAGCTCGCAAACTTAGCAAAAGCCGTCCGAGCGCTCTGCCGAAGAGCATAGCTAAGAAAGTGCAGGGCGACGGCGAAGCTGTAAAAATCCTTGTTCGAGATCGGGACGTCCTCAAACATGTTAGTCGAGAATTACCGACGGGGTAGGAAAAGACCACAGAGATCGACGACGGAGACCGCGGTCGATCAATCGGTTCCAACAAGCAGGCAAAAGGGGTACAGTCGGTGCCATAAAAGCCTACACCAATATCAGGGTACAATGGAGGACTAAGTCTGAATTTAGTTGTTTCTTATGAGGAGGCCGAGACACAGCACGCTGTGATTCGATAGGCAGGTGGATGAATCGCTAGGGGTCAATGAATTCACCCCGACCATCGTCATTGATGACAGGGGAGGGGACACCTTATTCGGGATTTTCCGCTTTCGGAAATGACTTGAGATAACGTCCACGGACGAACGCCTTTCATTTAACGATTTAGATATGGATAGCAAAATAAAATTTTTATCCCTGAATGTAAAAGGAATTAAATTTAATAAACAATGCGCTAGTTTTTTTAGATTATTTATATATCTCAGATGTAACCTGCTTACAGGAACTACATCTAAAAAAATCAGATAGAGTTTGAAGATAAATTCGCAAAGTGGAAAGGAATAAAACTTAGTAGTTTAGAGACCATTGGGGGAAAGCGAGGGGTAGCTATTGTTTTTCACCCAAAATACAAAATCAGAGTAGATCACTCTTCTAGTGCTAAAGACGGACGTGTAATAAGGGCCAGTATTGCAACAGAGTTACAAAGAAAGGTGATGATCGTGTCGGTTTACGCTTCCAACGTTGCGAGGGAACGTACGTCCAACTTTCGGATCCTCAATGATATGCTAGATATGGAATATGAAGTCTACCCAGCAGATGAAATGTATGTGATGGGTGACTTTAATTTCCTCCACAGCCACGATTATATAGACAGGGATATGACACTAAAAATAGGACGAATTTATCCGGAAATGCTGCAGCTGCAGGCCATGTGCTCTCAGTTTGGCATGGTTGATGCTTTCAGAAATAAATATCCGTTTTCTAGATCGTACACTCATTTAGCAATAGGTATAGTGTAGCGACTAGATTAGACATGGCGAAGAACCGACGTGATTTCCTGGAGCGACCATTCACAGGAGAAGACTACTTTCACAATTAGGGAAGTAACCAGAGGGTCTGGATGCTGGAAACACAGTACCTCTGTTCTGACGGAGTCGGATTACCTAGAAAGCGTACAGGAGCTATGGCAACTCTGCAGATCGCAAATAAATAAGTACCCTAATATTACCGAAAGGTGGGAAGTAAAGAAACTAAACCTGAAGGAATTCAGCATAAAATATTGTCAGATCCGCGGCGCGTATAGGATATATTTAGGTCAGCAGCTTAGAAATAATCTAAAAGTAAAATTGAAGCCATAAGGTTCTAGAATTAGAGCCAGAGCGCAGGCTATTATTGGAGAAGGATGTAATAAAGCTTTCGGCGAGTTAGAGAGAGTTAGAGCAGGAAGTAAACTTAATAGTGGTACAGAAGATAAAGAAGGCCGCGTCTTGACTAAAATAGAGGATATAATTAGGGAAGAGACTCGGTTCTATAAACTACTTTATACAAAAGAGCAGACAAGTCCGATAACTCGGGTCTAACTTTTGGCAAAATTAGAAAAATAAATTAGACCCTTTAGAAGCCGAGCTCTGTGAAGGCTCCATAGGAGACTTAAAAGTAAAAGAAGCGATTCGAGCTTTAAATAACGATAAATCCGCAGGGAGCGACGGTCCTACACCGGACTTCTATAAACGGTTTGTACACCTATTGGTTAAGGATCTGACAACCGTAGCTAATAGTGCGTTCGACGAAGGGGTCTTCTCAACCAGTAAACTCAGCGCTGCTGTCACTCTCCTGTTCAAGGCTGGTGATAATGAGTGCCTGACGTACTGGAGACCGATTAGTCGATTAAATTATGATTATAAAATAATAGCTAAGGTACCAGCAAATGGGCTAGTAAAAGTTGTGCATAAAGTAGTTAAAGGATCACACCTGTTCAGTTAGGGGTAGACCTATCGCAGACTCTCTTCAAGTGATCAGAGATATAGTATATAAGGGAGACACAAGGGATTCCGCAGCGATAATGCTAGCCGTCGATCAGATGAAAGCATTTGATAGAGTGGACTGGGATTTTCTGCTGAGGACTCCAAATGCGTTGGGTTTTGGGAAGACCTTTATTTGATGGGTAAAACTAGTATACACAGACATCCAGACTAAAATTAGCCAGAACAGTTTTTCATCGGAATATTTTAAACCCACGCGCGGTGTTAGGCAGGTCTGGCCTCTCAGTACGTTGCTGTATGCAATCACTGCAGAGACGTTGTCCTGTGTGATCCGTGTTGAGCATAAAATTAACGATGTTAGTATAAATGATAAAATATCAGTTAAAATTATACGGTTTGCCGATGATACCACGACATTCGTTCGAGAATGAGCGGATATTGGAGGCTGTGTTCGACAAGCTTCGCCTCTTAAAGCTGGAATCAGGTGCGAAAATAAATAGAAACAAAACCGACGGAGCCTTGGTGGGCAGTCTTCGGAAAATCCAACACAACCCGGAGGCTTTTGGAATTAGGAGTAGTATAGCTGGAATTAAGATTTTGGGTATCGTGTTTCTCCTTGGTAAAAATGTTAATGTAGATAAGGTCAATTGATGCAAATGAATTGAAAAAATAAAATTAGAGTTAAAGGTCTAGGCTAGCCCATAATCTTAGCATTGTAGGTAAGGTAGTAGTGATAAATAGCTTAGTAACAGCCCCTACATGGTACAAGATATAAAATAATAGGGATGCCAGCTTGGACGCGTACCGCCATTGACGCGGAACTGTGGGAGTTCTTGTGGTAAGGGCGCAAACATCTGGTAAATAAACAAGTGATTCGACTTCACAGGAATCTTGGAGGTTTACACGATAGAGAGTAAAATATTGTAGATATCATAAGGGATGTAGATAGAAAACCAAAAATGGCAACTTGTTTTCAATGACGAAATAGCTAAGGCGTTTAAAAAGGTGAGGGATTAGAGTTAATAAACAATAAATATAAAACCCAACGCATAATCAACAAAACGTTAAATAGTTTCCATAAAACTAGTTTAGATGGATGGAATAGAGGCCAAATACCCTTCATAGGGAATACGGTTAGATTAGAAGATTTTAAAAACCTCAATAAACTAACCAAATCCTGACCTGAACATCTTCCTTGCGTCTTGACCTGTAACGGAACCGGACTATAAAGGGGATGTGGGAAAATTATCTTGGAACAGGTCCCCTTCCTTGGAAAGATATTTGGGAACGATCCAAACACTGTCTCTTAGATGGAATCACCTCTGACATACATTGGAAATACTACGCCAGGTACTCCCTAGGAGGGAAAAAAATACAGATGGAAATCGATAAGGTCCCTAAATGCCAGGAATGCCCGAGGGAGAGTGGAACGGTTGTTCACTGGCTCTTACCTGTCCGCGGGATAATGGCCTGTGGCACCTAGAATGGACACCAGTGCAGACTTAATCCATACTGGCGCACCTTTGGATTCCCCTACAAGAAGTAAAAAGAACCGTCTCGAGCTTCCTGACCTTCTCTGCTCAGCAGATTGGTTGCTGTAGTCGGAAGGCTTTAGAGGACGACATATCCACACCAACCAAAACTCTGTACCGAAGCCATGTGACCAGCGAGTCACGTGAAAAATACACGGGCGAGTCAAGTTTTCGAATACCTGGGTGATAAACCAGGCATTAGGTCGTCTAAGCAGACAACGCTTAATCATGCACGTTTAGATGTGCTTTCATTTTTCAACCGATTTAGACCTATGACTCTGGTCCAAAACCTTCCTTTTCAGCTCAGAAGCAGACATAGCGGCCCTTCATTAATTGTATATACGACGCGGTCAAAGATCATTGGGTGACCGGCGACGGAAGATCAAGAAGGCAATTTCTTTGTCAACTAAAATTGTTTTCCTCTTTCAGCTCATAAGGACATGCGGAGAGTAAACTCTGTTTTCAGAATTTAGCTTGGAAAAATCGCACCTCTCCTGCCAATTAGGGAAGGAGTTGGGTGGTCCGCTATTCTCTTAGTTTCACATGAAGAAAATACAGGTGTCGGATAAACCTCAATTATAAACAGCTGCGACGGCCGAACGTGGAACCGATCCAGTTACACACCCCAAACATCAGCAACTTTACACACAGTTACCCATATTATAGGACAATAAAGTTTTTAGGACGTAGGAAATTAATTTAAAGAAAAAAATCAGTTCACAGTGTAGCGCCCGGGGTATTTTGGTTCCCAACATACAACTGGAGGTAACGTTTTTACCTGTCGTGGAATTTTGTCGTCTCCGTGGGGGAAAGGGGATCCCCGGGGTCTGAATTAGCGTGGATCGAGTACGTTCGTGGTGGCAGTACAACTGAAAGTACCCTGCTCGGAAGGGCGGGGCCGAGGGATCGTTTTTTGCCCTGAGTCTTCAAATCCTTTGGCTGGAAAGGTCAGGTACCTCCGCAATGATTTTCGGACCTGAGGCAACGAGGCTTTTTTTCATAAGAGGTTTTTCGGCTGGGGAATCGATCGCTCTAACGGAGCTTCTTCGCTCCATTTTGGAGGCATCTTTACCCCCACAATAACGAGGCTCTTCGGCGACTCAAGGTGGGTTTCGGCTCCCCTACGGAAGTGCTTTGGCACCTCGACTTGGACTTCGGCTCCCTATCGGGGCTTGCACCACTAGAGGTTTTGGTCTCTCAGGATGCACACGTATACTCGAACTTTACTCCACTCCAGACATAGCAAACACCACCAAATAAAGAAGAAATAAGATCGAGGAGCGCACTTTTTCCCGATCAGATCAGAAATTTTGCGCTGGAGATCAAGTTTCCGTCGAGTCGGGTCTCGCCGTCTGGAGGAGCACGACTTCCTGGGAGTTCATATTGCAGACTTACTAACAGGAGGAGCGATCATCAGCATGGAAGCTACTGACCACCAGCTGGAGATCGCTCATAAAAGCGCCTGAGCCCCCCACCAACACTCGAAAGCTTCGGACCCCTCCCGAAAACACGTGCACGGTTCGTTAGTCCCCTCCCCACCGGATAAAAAGAGCACATTCTTCTTGTATTAATTCTAGTAACAATTAAAGGAAACCTGACGATATTTAATAATGACTCTTTTCTAATCCGTCCCAAGTGTTAGCGAATGGTGCAGATGATAGCAGAATATCAAATATGCACGAGTAGGTTTGTCTTTGACAGCCTCCTGGTTCATCACAGACAGGAAATAATTTATTCTTGGCCTCGCTCCATGTATTTCTCCAAGGTACAGGTTATTACTGACGTTATATTTAATAGTTTTCAGAAAGGTTCTCCATATATACCTTTGACACTACTCTGACCTGGGCTTGTTTGTTTAACATTGATATTCCTGTTAACAAGCATGATGACATCGATAATAGTAATACTTATTGGATCAATGCTATTTAATATTAGAAATTAATCGAACATCTGATATTCTGATGAAACCGTGAATGCAGATCAATACTGGATACATCTTCGCTGAAAGCAAGTTCTTAAGGTCGATAAATTACCGACAACTTTGTATAAGACTCTATACCGTCGACAAGAACAAACCGGTTAAGATTGTGAGAGACCAACCATCTCCTGTTTTACACACAGGTCAAGAATGTATCTCCTAACGACGAGATAAATTTAAAGAGATCCACAGTCGGCACAAAAACACGACAACCTAATCATTTGGAATTAATCCTGAATAAAAAAGTAACAGTAGGATATAGTTAACATAGTTCACCTCCTATATATTGGTTTGGTGAACATTCACGGGACATCTTCGGGCAGCCCAGCAGGACAGACAGCAGGACGACTTTGATCAGGTTCATGTTTTCTGGAGGCTCCGCTAAAGATGAGTTTCGTCTCCTCTGGATGTCAACAAATATCTGCAAGTGGAGGTGATCGCACAATTAGCAAAAATGGGAGGAAATCATTTGTTACAAAAATATTTGTGCTAATATTATGAAAACAGATACAGATATTTACATTAATGAAACACCTTTTTGTTTTAATAAGACATTTAAGGAATTTAATATTCACACAGCGGCCGAAATTTAAAAAAATGTAATTTTTATTCAGCATTTATTAAATTATAAGAAGCAATACATCTTCTGCCAAGAATTCGTGTCGTTATCGATAGTTTAAACCATTTCTTATAGTTCTGGAATCGGGGTATGAGGTGCAACTTTTCGTCTTAAAGATGTCGTCAAGTCTGTCTTCAGATATCCTCCATATCCGTGTAGGTCCACGTGACCTCGTCAGGTGATCTGATTAAATTTTAGACTCGTCCGAGAATCGGATAAAAACTCAAAAATGTCAATAAATAATGTACCTTCCGCCACCTTTCCCGACACCCTATCGGTGTATTCAATAATGGCTAACTGCAGAGGGAGTGTCCATGCCGAGTCTTAAGCCTGGTTATTCTTCCGTTACCTGGAATTTTTCACGTCTTCAATACCTTCTTTTTTACCAGTTGTTCCTCTGAGTCCGTCATGCGGCGTCTGATGAGATTGGCTTTTTTTCTGGAATTCTTCCATCCCAGCAGAGTTTATAAATAATCAGTTCTTCACTATTACCTCAAAATTACGGTTCCAGGAACACTTTAAAATACCTCACAACATGATAAAAGAAAGACACGTTTATACTTATCTATAAACTCTGGATTTTTAGCTTCTAGTCTCATTTTCTTAATGTAACACGGGAATCTATCGAAAACAGATGAACGTCAGCATCACAAATCCATTCCTTCTACTGAGGGCCTGCAGTTTATTAGGAGAAAGTCAGGCGGGTATTCTTTAGAACTAGCGACAGTTTATACTCTTCGGAAGACTGCGATATGTCGACAAATAAATTCTCTTAGACGAGTCTTTTTGTATTTACATGGATAACTGTACTTGAAAAGCTTGCGCGGTGGTCAAGTGGTTAGTATAGCGAACTACAGTGTTGTGGGCCTGAGATGGAATCTGAGAATTAGAAATGGTGAATCTGTCCATTAAACATATAACGTTTACAAAACTCATTTTACAGGCAGAGGCATGAATTATGGAAATGGAAAAATGAAGACTGGCAACCCTAGGATCTGGATTGGGTATGATGACGATATTAATAGCGCCAGATTTAATAATAATAATAATAATAATAATAATAATAATAATAATAATAATAATAATAATAATAATAATAATAATAATAATAATATAATAATAATAATAATAAATAGTAGCTATATTAGTTGACATGCTTCTATTGAGACATGAAATGAAAAAGTATTCACATTTTATCAAGAATCTTTATATACTGCTGAAGTTGTATTAAGCAGCAGCCATTTTCTGAGCCCTACCTGTCTCCACGTTTTAAAAGGATCTGGGACCATTTATATATATATATTCATAATATTCGAATATAATCAAAACAAACAAAAAATGGCCTTGGGTTCGTAACATTAAAATTTATTTTTGTGCTAGTTTGTCCTTAGATGAAGCTGTGAGTTCACCGCAGATGCTGACAAATGTCTTCAATAGCTTCATGGAGAAGATCAACCCTGACCGGCAGAAACCGGTTTCTGTGATAAGCGGAGACATCAGTCGAAGACGACTTTTCCCGACAGAGTTAGAACTGCGCGTGAGATCTGAGATTCAAAAAGGTCGTGAATTCGAGAAAAGTGATACCGTTGTCGAGGGCGTGTGTCCTTGATGGATCGGTGAAGAATCCTTCCTCCAAGACAGATTTGGCGACGTCTGTAAGTCAGCAAAGTTCCGTATTTTATTATTACCTTTGTAATTGTATCTAATTAACGGTGAGCTGACAGAATACACAAAATAGTACCAAACAAAAACCCCATCCGACTCTTTAGATTTGTAATTATAAATTACTTTATTAAATGGCGGTGAATCTGTTGGAATCCTACCGATTTTTTGAAAAGGGTCAGCCTCTCTACCGTGTTGTACACTCTCCGTAATAAGACGAAAAGGTAGCTGCTGGAAAGTCAGTTATTTCTCTTCTCTATACGAAAGTTTCCACACTAGAAAGGTACAGCCCCAATAATAGAAAGTAAGTTTTGACACAAGAATCTGTTAGTTGTAAATGGATTCAGGAGCATGAACAGATTTCCTGCGCCTGGTCTTTGGTCTCCGCCCTCCTGAGTTTCTTTTCCATCAGCTGTTGCAATATTTCATGTGACGCGTTGGACAGTAAAGTATAAAACCTTCAGGTCCATCGTGAAACCTGCAACCATTTACAATTTGGTTTTATCGTCCTGCTTCATCATCGAATATTCTCAGAAGTATGAGTTAAATGGCAAAAATGGTCAAGTTTGTTCAGATAACCTGTGACGATGGCCCTTCTGTCTTTAATTGAACAGGAACTGTGATATTTCTTTCGACAAATGTACCCTATATGTGGATGGCCCTATCAGGAAAACAGTTTTAAATTCAAATTGAATTTTGTACTTTTTATTAACTGGTGACTAAAACAGAAATAAGAAACTTGAAGTGACAATCTAATTTCACATATATACACCATATTGTTATGGCTATTTTGAAGAGTCATTCTTATAAGCATCACAATAGGATGTGTGTCTATAATATGTGCATTTCTGGTCAGTAGTTTTCACTACCATCTAGCAATTATTATATTTTGTTTATCAGATTGTAGTTACGTACAAGACAGTGTTCAACGCAGTCGTGTGCCGAGAGCTCGATGATTGTATACACCAAAAGTATAAGATTCAGAAAGATGTTTTGGAGAATATTACTGCTGTTGGAAGGGACCTAGTTTCACATAAGAAAAGTTGAATTTATTGTGACTGGTGTCATATTAAGTTATCAGGATTTTCATCGCGGATTTTCTATCTAAGATGCGTTGTACATTTGCATACCAGATGTTTAAGTAAATTTAAAAGAACCAAGAAAAGTTTCCATGTTTTGTTAATTTGGAAGGATGGAATTTGACTGGCTACAAACAGCATCCGGTTCCTGTTATGCACAACATTAATAAAGTGGTGATAACAACTGTGTGCAAAGTCTTTCATTATTACTATTAGCATTAATCAAAGGAATGTAATGTAGCCCCAGATCTGTATTGTTATTATCGGGATGGTGATAGTAATAAAGGTTTTGCCACCAGCTTCTGGAGAACACAAAGACGGGGCATTTGATTGAGACCCGTAAATAAAGATGGCCTCATTTTGTTCATCCTGACTCACTCTCTTTGGAAAAAGAGTAGACGCCGTTTTATAGGGTGTGAAACAAAAGAAGGTTCGTTATAATGAATTCAAATGGAAATAATTGGCGATTCATCATCAAACAGTCAAGAGAACTGATTGGAAGACAATACAGGTTGGTCTCTAATTAGGTTCGTAGAAGGTTTATATTACCAACAAGTGATGCTGATTTGCACACGCAAGTCTGGAGGTTGTATAGATTTATTAGATGGAGAATAAACAGCAGGATTATTATTGTCAACTTTGGTTATCGGCGTAAGAGTGAAAACAAGGGAAGTTGACAAATTGGAGAATTGCTGAACATCAGCATCACTATCGGGTGCGCTGGTCGTCAGACAATACGTATTACCTAGGTATTTTCTGTGATGGCGTCTATCTCTTCTACAACGTAAGCAGCGAAAAATCTCAAGCTATCACTGAGGAAGAAAGGACGTTTTCCCAGAATCGTACGAAATTTGATTATTATTGGGAAGGATGTAGGAATTTTTGTGATCGATGTAGTGAAAAAGAAAAAGATGGTCAAATTTACTATTAGAGATTATAGGTAAATCATGTGCCAAAATCTATTTTGTAAAATGTTGATATTATAATTTAAAAGATATTACCTTAAATTATTGGGAAGATTAACTCTATTAAAAATTATTCTATGGTAATCGGATAATTAGTTGATTCCTAAAAGTTACAAAGGGCATCGAACTTTAAGGCTTGAAGAATTTTATTTTGACAAAAGATTTGTGAACATCTCGTTTAAACAATAAACACAAATAAAATATTTCTATATCTGCAGGTCTTCGGAAAATATTGTTTGTTATACTTATTCTCTCTCTGCGGTCTGTTTCCGTGAGATACAAACCGCGTTCACCTCTCATAGACGCCACACACAACAGACAAATTAGCAGCCGAAATTCCTTTTCAGGTGACATTTTTTCTTATTCTCAGCTTCTCGTTGTTGCTTTCTTTCTTTCTAATCTAAATTATGACGCTGCTATGTTTCTCCATTTTAAGTGTAACCAGAGGATTCAGATTCTATTTTAAATAGATTTCTGAAATCTTAATTTGAAATATGTATAATTTTAACGATTTTCAAGTAATCTTAAAACATTAGATAATCTATGTGAATATTTCACGTGATAACAATTAGAACTCAGCTTCTTCGGTAGGAGATTCAGGAGGACGTCTTGTCTCATATAAGACATAATATCTTTGATGCGCCAACAAAAAGAAAAATCATAAAATAAAGTTTTGTAAGTAATCGTATATTATTTAAAAATTAAATCTGTATATTTTAATTTTTTATTTTTATCTTTCTGTGGTGATACATAACAAAATCTTCAGAAATATTCCACAGATATACATCTTCAAGAATTGACAATAAACGCTGAAGAACAGGATAGACGATTCCTGCCAATCGCTTTACCCTGTAAAAGAAAAATTTTAGATAATTTTAACGTATATTTTGTTAGAACCACAAATAAATAAACAGGTTTAAATGAAAGCATGCACTAATTTATATGCTGATGGTGGAAGAAACTAAATTAGTTTTAAGTAGAGTTAAAAGAGACCTCATTCCCTAAACATACATATTGAAT
Organism: Nautilus pompilius; assembly: GCA_018389105.1. NCBI lineage: Eukaryota > Metazoa > Mollusca > Cephalopoda > Nautilida > Nautilidae > Nautilus > Nautilus pompilius. The sequence goes on along the minus strand of JACATO010000959.1, from coordinate 23,404 downwards.
GTAAAATATTATTTTCTATTTCTCCAAATTCTTTAATAAATATATATGTATAAATAAAACAAATTAATTGAAATAGTAGCAAAATTAACAACTATAACAATGTTATAAATTGAAAAATTTTATATTTTGATGCAGTTTCATCTCTTCTCACTTAGTATAATAGATCATTCTTACCTATAACAACATATTATTTAATTGGAAAAATATCTGATTATTTGCAAACAATAATTACAATACGAGCGTTCATTTTAATTATAATTTTACCACTTCAGTTGAATAACTGTCCTACAATATCGGAGCATTTTTTTCAATAATGTTTCATAATACTAATTTGTAATTAATTACCGTCATGTATTATTGCGATAGATGTTTTTTTTTATTAGTTTGTACATATTGCTTTACTCTTTTTCTTAAAAAAAAGAAGTTTCGACACAGTATTAAAAGACTCCAACATCTATATTTCTCTCAAGTTCTTCGATTCTTTGATTCTTTTCGAGAAAAATGGTATGTTTGGATTTGGCCGATTGCGTTGGATAGTCATCTTTTTCAGTGTAAAACTTTCTATAATATATGCACCAATGCAGTGATTGTGAGTCTGTAGACTGTGTTGCCACTTTGTCTTAATACTTCATTCTTCATCTCCGAAAATTCAGAGTTAAATCAGTGGAATCCGTTTTATGAATAGTAATTTTCCCGCCACACGAGTAATATCCCTTTCCTCTACAGTCTCGGATTGAAAGTTACTGCGTTATGAAGACAATAATGGGCGTGGCTGTGCTTCTTAAGAAATTCAGATTGAAGGGTCAATTAAATCTACCAACCAAAGCAGCAGGAGACATCATTAATTAAGTATCTTACCATTTATCCTGTAGTATAGAATGAGCTAAAAATTATTCAAATTTACAGTGAAAAACGATATCGCCTGAACACGATAACACCGAAGTTTCCCTATGAACAAAAATAAGAATTAATTTTCCGGTTCCAAATTATTCCAAGAGCTGGAAGCGATACCGACAAAGCTAAGGGTTAGTTATATCACCTGATGTTTGGTATGTAATGTGATGGTGAATGTCCATTTTAAATTTAGATTAGAAATTAATAACAGCGATTTCTTTTGGTAGACTCCGAATGTTGAACCGTTCTATTTACGTAAGAAAACACGTTTGTGAATGCAACAGGTAATCAATAAAATCTTTATGGAGGGCAGTGAATAACTGGAAATAGATGTTTCTCAAGTCTTTGCTAAGGAAACTCAGAATAAACAGATTCCCATTTATCTACATTTTATATTAAAAGGTGTTTTCATATTTAGACCACTTCGTTTATTTAACCAAAGAAAAGTTAGACTCATTTTACAGTTTATGAGCTAAAAGGAAAAATTCTAGAATTTACTTTAATTTATTCAATCTTTAAAGCCTCACATTGTAGACAAACTTTGGTGGTCGGTCAAAGCTATCAAATGACTTCATTGCAGTTACACCAAGCATAAGAAATGATATTTCAAGAAAAGTAAAAGAAAGTTTAACAAGGTAAACAATTTTAAAAATATTGGATTATAGATATAGGTTGACACCTAGTTAACAATTGATGATTTTTATTTACATGTAGATTATCTTCATTTCAAAATTATTCTTTACATTATTTCTATAAACGAAGACAACAAAGAAATAAAAAATATATAAAAACATTAAGATGTACCTCATCAATACTTTAAAATACAGCAGTACCTATGTTTGGGGCATTTAGGGTGGGCATATTTTTCATGTATAATGCAGGCTCTACTGTCTAAACACTTCGGCTCATCTGTTGCGCTTCCACAGTCTGAAAAATAAGACAAATAAAATCAGATGCTATTTCCCAAATGATGATTAGAGCTACATTGGTATATTTATTACGGTTATTTATTGGTGCGAAAAAGAAAGAAATAACAACCTTGGAAAGTACAATGCACTTACAGAAATAAATTGTAATCACTCCAAACATTTAAATAAACTGAGTAAATCCTACAAGAATTTTTGTTATCCAAGATAATTTTTCAACGTGTAAAATAACAAATGATATGTAGAATTTCGATCTTCAATCAAACTTTTGTAAAATAAAATCTATCAAGATAAATATTTCATAGTACAACTTTACTTCTAGATAATTACCACAGGTAACCAACCTTACCTTATTTAATACATGCTATTCTAAATATTCAATCTTTGTACATAACGAGAATCTCACGTTTGTATCTCTTTAATATTATAGTTTTCATGAGCGGACGTGAAAATGGTAAGGTTTCCTTCAGAAGGTTATCTCGCGGCATAAGAAATTAAAAAGGATAACAAAGACCAATTTATAATCGCTATAACTAACTGTCCCCATATAAACTACGAATGGCTGCTAGACCGCGAGATGTTAATATTACGGTAATTACAGAAGAGATCCACATTTAAAAATAAACGGTAAACACTCGACCAGTTTTAAACATGGAGGCAGAACAGCGGTTCTGATAGATTGTCAAGCTGTTACGTTCTTCCTTTAGTACTATAATTATGCATGATAGAAAACACCAGGTACTTTACACAAAGCACGTTAACTTAGACCTAAGGTATTTCTCAGTGCAGGACTTAAGAAATGGTGTCCTTTGTCCATACATTATCAGATGGTAAATATGATATCGTCAGGATATATAAAGAGCCTAGTAAAAATTCCTAAGTCGGCTTTCCATAGTTTACATCAAAGCTGGTGGACTCTCGTTCTGACCAGGTGGGCTCTCTTTGGATACAGTTAGGTTCCGTCGGTTCGGTACTGACGGATGGATGAGCCCGACTGCCTGGGAGATCATATTGAAAACCTCCAGTCTAGGGAAAGCGTTCATCAGCCCGAGCACTGCAGACGTCCGGCTGGAGATCGATCGTCTGAAAGTTGGAGTGCACCACTCTCAACAGCTTCTACCTCCACCCGATACCACGTGCGCGGTTCTGTGACCATCTTCCCCTCGGAAAAGGTACACGCTTGTCTTGTATGTATCCCACCAGTAACAATCATGGAAAACAAAAAGGAAATCATTTTAAACTTGGCCGAGCTCCATGTATTTCTCTAAGTTACAGGTTATTATTAACGTTAATATTGCTGATTATAATAAAGTTGTCAGAAAGTTTCTCCATATACGCGGTAAGTATTCTGACCTGAGATTGTTTGTTTAACATAGATATTCCTGTTAACAACGATGATGACATCGATTATACTAATACTGATAGGATTAATACTATTTCATATCTAAGAATTAATCGAACATCCGCTATTCTGATGAAAGAGCAAATACCGATCGATACCGGATACACTTCCGGTGAAAGCATGTTCGTACAAACTATAAATTATGGATGGGTTCTATATCGTAGAGAGGATGAAACTGGTCCATGGTCAGCACAAAAACACGACAACCTAATCATTTGGAATTAGACAAAAAAAAAGTAACAGTAGGAAATAGTTTACATAGTTGATCTCCTGGATATAGTTTTGGTGAACATTCACGAGACATCTTCGGACAGCCTAACAGGACAGACAGCAGGACGACTTTGCTCAGGTTCATGTTTTCTGGAGACTCCGCTAAAGATGAGTTTCGTCTCCTCTGGATGTCAACAAATATCGTCAAGTGGAGGTGATCGCAAAATTACCAAAAATGGAAGGAAATCATTTGTTACAAAAATATTTATGCTAATATTATGAAAACAGATACAGATATTTACATTAATGTAACACCTGTTTCTTTTAATAAGACATTAATGGAATTTATTATTCACACAACGGCCGAAAGTTAAAAAATGTAATTTTTATTCAGTATTTAACAAATTATAAGAAGCACTACATCTTCTACCAAGAATTCGTGTCGTTATCGATAGTTTGAACCATTTCTTTTAGTTCTAAAATCGGGGTATCAGGTGCAAATTTTGATCTTAAAGATGTCGTCGAATCTGTCTTCAGATATCCTCCACATCCGTGTAGGTCCACGTGACATCGTCAGCTGATCTGATTACATTTTAAGCTCGTCATAGATTAGGAAAAATCCCAAAAATTTCAATAAATTATGTCCCTTCCGCTTCCTTTCTACGAAACCCTATTGATGCATTCAACTAAGGCTAATTGCAGAGGGAGTGTTCCAGCCGAGTCTTAGGACTGGCTAATCTTCCGTTACCTGGAGCCTGATGTCTGCAATACCTGCTTAAGTACCGGATGTTGCGCTGACTCCATCAAGCGGCTTCTCTCGAGATCTGCTTGTTGCAGGAACTCTTCCATCCTAGTAGAGTTTATAAACAATCAGTTCTTCACTATTACCTCAAATTTAAACTTTCAGGAACACTTTGAAATACCTCACATCCAGGTCAGGTGGTTAATCTACCGATCTTCCAAGGGGTAGGGCGTGAGACAGAATCTCAGACGGAGTCCGATAGGGTTGGTATTAATGTTCTGGCCTGGTATCATCTCTCTCTTCTTTAGCAGCCAGCCATGTGCTCCGGTTTTCTAGTAAGATGTTCGGCAGATTGGTTCCTGGTAAAGTTTCTTCTGTCCTCTTAAACACATAAGGTTTACAAACGTCATTCTTCCTGCTCTGTCTGGAATTACGGAAACAGAAATCCAAGTCTATCAACCCGTGACCGGGGATGGCGTATAATGAAGATACTAATACCGCTAGATTAAAATAATAATAATAATAATAATAATAATAATAATAATAATAATAATAATAATAATTAATAATAATAATAATAATAAATAAATTAATAATAATAATAATAATAATAATATAATAATAATAATAATAATTAATAATAATAATAATGGATATAGTATCTATTGTTTTTTAGCAACATCTTTCTATCGAAACATAAAATGAAAAAGTAATCCCGTTTTTATCAGGAATCTTAACTACAGCTGCTGTTATATGGTGCAGCAGCCATTTTTCAATCCTCACCCGTCTTCACGTTTGTAAACAGATCTGACACCAATTTTTTATATATAAATTATTCGGATATAATTGAACCGAACAAACAAAAATAGACCTTTGTTTGGTGTAATTATCCAATTTCCTTCTTTGCTGAGACATCAGTCGAAAATGTCTTTTACCATCAAAGTTAGAACTGCACGAGAGATCGAGATAAGAAAAAGTCGTGAATTCCTGAAAAGGGACATCGTTATCAAGTGCGTGTGTCTTTGATGGATCGGTGAAGAATCTTTCCTCCAATACAGATCTGTCGATGTCGTTAAATCGGAAAAGATCCCTCTGTTTTTCTAATGCCTTTGTAAATTATCTAATTAACGGTGTCCTCACAGAATATACAAGACATTTCCAAACAAAAACACCATCCGACTCTTTAAATTTGTAACGATCAATTGCTTTGCAAACTAGACGTGAGTCTGCTAGAATTCTGTCGGTCTGTTGGAATGGTTCAGCCTCTTTACCGTGTTGTGCTCTCAGTAATAAGACGAACTTGTAGCAGAGAAGTCAAATATTTAATTTCTCTATACGAAAGTTTCCACATCAGAAAGGTACAGCCCCAGTTATAGAAAGTTAGTTTTGACACAAGAAACTGTTGTTAGCACTGAAACAAACCGAGAAATTTTAAACAGTAATAAATATGTAACTACACGGAAGTCTCCAGACTAGAAAAACCCTTAGTTTTGATTACTAACAGAGACATTTCTACATGGCCATGTCTCAATTATCAACGTCCTTTTCCCTACATGGATGTATCACCAATAAACTCTGTACCTCTCAATAAAACGTTTGGCCCTCAAATTATCTTTTGAACCTTTTTTTTAGGTTTACATCCTCCACCAAACAGAAGACTTTTAGTAAACTTTCTTACTTCACAAGAGTACTGCAGATAGATAATTGTGCAGTACACTCCCTTGATTCCTCAGTTTCTTTACCTATCTTCAGTTGGTTCTGCACATAGAAGACAATCTGTTTATCGTGTATATTCAAAGTATTCCACATCTCAGAGCAGCCATGAACTGAAGCCTGTCTTGTTTACATGAAGTGCAAAACGAAACTGAGAAAACATGGCTACAGCGGGTTCTCTCTAATATGAGTCCTCACCGTAGGAAGTCTTTTCCCTATACAAGAGGATATAAATATTGCAAATTGTATCGTTTTACGTAGAAATTAATTATTTACAAATAAATAAAAGGTAGAGCAAAGAAAATTTCTTCAGAATTTTAGAAATATCGAATGAAACTTCATTTATTGTTCACATAACAAAGAAACTCGCCATGAAACAGAGATCACGTAATCAGACTGGCAGTGTACAGAATATACAGAGGACAAATGATACTTGTGCAAATTGATGGAAAACCAAGTTACGAGAAAGGAGAGAAAACCTTCTGAGCAGAAAATAAAACGTAGAATCCTAGTTATTTAAAGCAGATTAAGGTGTCTGATAAAAATGTAGTCCAATAAAAGAGGTCACCTGAATCCTGAAGCTACTGATTACCAACCTGAGTTACATAACAGAGGAAGGCACGCATCCTATTTCTAGACAAATGAGAATAATAAAAAATAATAAAATATGATGAGAACAATTAGCGTTTATCTACACCAGCCAAACACCATACACGTTCCCGAACACCATCCCACCACGATACACGTTTCCAAACACCATCCCACCACCATTCACGTCCCCGAACACCATCCTACAATCATTATCGTTCCCGAACACCATCTCATCACCATACACGTTCCCGAACACCATCCCATCACCATACACGTTCCCGAACACGATCCCACCACGATACACGTTCCCGAACACCATCCAACCACCATACACGTTCCCGAACACCATCTCATCACCATACACGTTCCCGAACACCATCCCATCACCATACACGTTCCCGAACACCATCCAACCACCATACACGTACCCGAACACCATCTCATCACCATACACGTTCCCGAACATCATCCAACTACCATACACGTTTCCGAGCACCATCAAACCACCATACACGTTTCCGAACACCATCCCACCACCATTCACGTTCCCGAACACCATCTTATCACCATACACGTTCCCGAACATCATCCAAACACCATACACGTTCCCGAACACCATCCAACCACCATACACGTTTCCGAAATCATCCTACGACGACAGCAAACAAACTTGACGTCAATAATGGATTATTTTAAATGTTCGCTGGATGAATTTATTTCTTATTTATCATTGAAAATATTTTTCATTTAACCATAATCGTCATGTAACTAACAGCTACTGTGGCCAGTTCACGAGGGGAATCAGTCGGACTGGTGAACCCTCGATCGGAGCTGGTTTCTTAAAACCGAATGTTTACCGAAAGTGTGTTCGCCAACCACCTTCTGTAACCATTATCCATCTTGTTCCTCAGGAAAGTTACAAATTAATGCATTCAATTGGCTTTTTTCTTGCGATAATTTTTATGAGAAGAATAAAGAAATACTCTGCTGCTAATTTAAAATACTAATGATAATAGAAATATTATAAATGTAGAAAAGAAAATGATTATCCTCTGATCGAGTTGGTAATTCTCTGCTGTGGTAATGATGTTATTCCTGGTTGGTCCAGTCCCTGTGTAGTCCACCAGAAGAAATGTTTACATGAAGTAAGTACATTGGCCGGTCTGTAGAGCGGTTTTGGCTCTAAACCTGCACTGATTATTAATCTTGTTAGCGGTGCGGATCAAGCGAATCTAGAGGGATAAGACATAAGACGACCTTGTTGAACCACCGGTCTAGATTAGGATTAATCCAAGAATAATCAAAGGAATTTAAATAAATTATTTAGACAGAGAATTTCTATTTATCTTTTAATTCAACGACGAAGACAGGTTGTAGTTTTTCTGTCGTCATAAAAAATAATAAATCATCAACTGAAATATCTCGATCATTACAGCGAACAGAGATTGATTCCTTAACGAGCAGCGATTCAATGAATTGAAAAGATCCCTCATCAGCGGAGAAAACTACGTACCCCTAAAATTTCCGTGTAGCAAAAGAAGTTTGAAGCTTTTTTACATAATTGTGGAATAAGAGAGGTATAGCGATATGCTTATATGTGTATATATTTAATACTGTGTGACTACATTTGTGAATGATATACATATTGGAAATCTCAATAGATATAAAATTTTGTTTTATTTTACCCACCTGGAACCCAGAATAACTGATAACCCCACCCTTGGCAAAATCCTGGCTACGTCACTGCTTTAATTATCATGTAATGTCTCAAACTCTTCAAAACTGCACCTCGCCACCTTTCAAACCTTCGACGGCACCAACTTCAGATCAAGTACTGTACCCAGATACTCAGCTTACACTTTGATGATCGGACACTCGGGTTATTTCCTGCAGATGTATTCTGGAATTGATCTTCTTGCCGAACTGCTGCTGTCTTATCATCAGAGGTCTAGGTGTGTTAGGAAGGCTTTTATTTTAAAATATTCTAGCTGCCATGGGCACAATATACCAGCAATCTCTCCTCGTGTGTTTATCTCTATCTACCTATCAATATCTGTCTTTCTTTCTCTCCTGTACCTCGCTTGATCAAAGACAATAGAGACACAGTCGGGAGTCTACCGAGAGATCCATGCAGGGGTAAACTGACGGTGGAGGCGGAGGCGCTCATGACGTCCGACTGAGACAGGGACAGAATTATCTGTGTGAAGACACTTTGATGCCTCCCTTTAATTTCGGTTTCCATGGAGATATATAGGTAAACAGAAATTTTCTGATATAAAACTGTACACCCTTGAGAAAGTAAAATTCTATAAGATGACTTCAATCAGGTGATTAGTACAGATTAGATCGATCCTCTTGTCCTGGAAGATAGCTGGGCATCTTTATCTATTATTGACGATATTAAACATTTATCTGCATTGATTGATCAGACATCTCGGTTGCTGAAATGTCAGCAAAACCTACAAACAGTTCATTGCCAGCCAGGTGATTACAGGACAATTCCTTAAACATCCAAAGAATGAAAGTTGTTATCACCAATCATTTGATATTATATCATAACTTTGCTGTAAGAAAGCGAAAGTGATAATAATAATATCGTCACCGAGGGCGACTAGTCACAAATTACATTAGATTCCCTCTTGGGAAAGGTAGGTATCCGTTCACCTACATAGTGTCACCTGGTGTCAAGGAGTATAATCCCAGAGTACCTGAAACCGTGATAAGTGATAGAGGTAGGTTTAAATTTTCCGATTAGATTATGAAAAAAGCCAAACTCCTACGATTGGCGCTAAGTCGACATCTTTAATTGGCCATGATTCTAAGAACCGTCCCTTCTAGTCATGAGTCCAAGGTTAACGTTTTAGGGAGAGGGGCTGAACGTTCGTTTAACTGGCAATAAACGATATTCTGCTGTTGGCACTTTTTCGTTAACTGAGCATCAAAATCATGTAACCAAAATATAATTATAAATGGCGGTTGCTGCAACAAATTACTTCTGTACCAGCTGCCTTTCCCCGATCTCCATCCCCTGAACTTGTTTACCTTCTTTTATGGTAAATAATATTTGTTTTGATATTCTTCAAAATTAATTTATTTGTGAATTTTCATCTGTTTTCAAAAATCCAAATGTATCCATTCCATGTGATAATTAATGGCCTCAGATTAAGATATAATGAATTATTTATTACCTTCCTACATATAATCGACGATGCGACGGCAGTTTACAGTATCTCTCTATTGAAACAAATTAACATCTGTCGGCCGCTTCTGAAACAATGATGCAGCAGAAAGTCATCGTTATTTTCATTCTGTTTTGCTTTACTAAGGTGTCTCAGCAATGTTTGAGGTATATAAAGTATGGAGGTATGTCGTAACTGGAATTTATCTTGTATAGTTTCACTTGTATTTAATATATTTTAACCCTTCTTAACATATAATTGTAGTTCTCCTTTTATGTCTGGTGAGTGTGATCCGAAATATGACATAAAAATAAAGGTTAATGAGGGTAATAGTAGGTATAAGTAAGGTATATTTATGTAATAAAAATCTTTCTCATGTGTTGGAGGGCAGAATGTGATGCTCTGTTTGTGCGGAGACGGTTTATGCATCTTACGCAGGTGATGTCTGATTATGTCATCGCCTGATGAAAATGGCAGTGTTTACCTGGATATTTCCGCTTCATATTTTCTGTTGGTTCTGGTTCGTTTACTTCTCCCTGAACATTCTGCACCACAGAAGTCGCTGCACGCTGGTCATCTTGGAGCTCCACTCCGGATAGACATCCGTCCACAAGACAAAGGCCTCGTATCCCATCTCATCCAAATACATGTGGAGCCCCACCAGCCGCCAACAGACGGTTCTTCGTTGGCTCGTGTAGCTGGCCGATGGTTTGTCCAGGTGATCCTTACCTTTTTCTTTGACGCTGTTGCTAAGGATGATGTGGGGAAACTTATTCTTGTGCCTTTTTTTTACACTGTCGCCTCCTTGTAAGAGGTCCATCTTTCTATTCTTATTGTCTGGTGTGAATCAATGTTGGTGTCCGCATCTACTCGAATATCAAGGAATGAAACGGGGTGGGGCTATTTGATTTATACAAAATCTGATGGAATTTCGAGGCTATTTCTTCATATCGTCTCCTGTATTAAAATTATTTTTTCTTGTTAGGCTCGGCCTCAGTGCGATACTCCGGGACAGATCGAATACCAGGCATTTCCCTGATTTAATTACTGGGCCTCTCCTGGTAGCTTCCCAGTGTGCGTCCGCAGCTTCTAGAATTAGCGACGCGGGGCCGCCAAGAACTTCCAGCTGAGTCGTTCTGGCTCTCTAAGCCCGCATTATCTGCTGGTCTTTCCCGTCTACGCTGGCTGACCCTGGTGGTCTCACCGTCTACAAATCCAATCAGCCGATGAAGGTTTTTGGAACGTTTCGAGAGATCAGGTGGCAGGAAAAATCCCGCGGTAGTTTCAGCAATCCAAAGAATAGCGAGCCGCTTCTCCGTCCGATCTCTGGTATCCGGCCAGCAGAGGTAATCTGGTTACCATTAGAACGAGATAGTTAAAGCGCTTCCCTCTATTTTTTCCTCTTTTTTTAGGTATCAAGATTTTTTTATACGATACGGTTCCTTAGAATCCGAAACGATGCATCTTGGAAATCACGATCGTCATCTGTGACATCCTCAGTTTACGATATTTCCTCCTCAACATCACCGGTCTCTTCCTATCTCTGACAAAATTTCTTCAACCGGAAAGCACCTGCGACTTCTAATATAACTTACCTGTAATCTGGAGAGAATCTGCTACTGCCATGTCAAGGAACAAACGACACCGATAAAGTCACGCGTCACAGGGATTTATTATTTTTAAAAACGAGAATAAAATTAAACAAAAATAGAATTGCACCTAATTTACTTAGTTACTAAATAGTGAGACTTCCCCCGCATCCAATGGTAAGTTGATGAATTATTTACTACATAAAAATTACGAGTAATGTACTATATCAGATGTTTCGAGAATGTTCAGTTTGGAAACAGTCCAAAGTATTATTGGCTTGTTTGTCTAAATAAGAAGACCGAGACTTACTTGATTATACTGAAGCAGCGGGTCAGAGTTGTGCAATCTTAGCCTGTCGAGAAGATGAAAGCACAGTTGTAGAATAAGAATTCTTCTCTTCAGTTATCTATCAAACACTTTCCTTTCTACGACCTTCATCGTTAAAATCTATATACTATACAATGTTCGCTCTGCTCTTTTATTTCTCCCGTCGTTTGTTGTTTGTAAATGGATGCAAGAGCATGAACAGATTTCCTTCCCCTGGTCTTTGGTCTCCGCCCTCTTGAGTTTCTTTTCCTTCATCTGTTACAAATATTTCATGTGACGCGATCAACAAAAAGCTATAAAACCTTCAGGTATATCGTTAGACCTGCAACCATTTACAATTTGGTTTTATCGTCCTGCTTCATCATCGAATATTCTCAGAAGTATGAGTTAAATGGCAAAAATGGTCGAGTTCGTTCAGATGCCTGTGACGATGGCCCTTCTTTCCTTAAGTGAGCCGGAACTCTTTATTTGGTGCGAATATTGAACCCTATATATGGATGGCCCAATCAGGAAAAAACACGAATACATTCAAATTGGGATTTTGTATTTTTAATTAACTGGAGACAAAGAGAGAAAGAGAAACTAGAAGAGGACCTCATGTAAATTTCACGTTATACTTACCCCTGCTGTTAGGGCTTTTTCGTAGACTGATTTGACAAACATCAGAATAGGATTATGTCTATAATACGTGAGTTTCTGTTTAGTAATTTTTTCCACTATCTAGTAATTGTTACAGTTTGTTTTTTAACAGATTGTGCGCTTCAGCCGAATGGTATGGTGTTAAGGTGTCTGCCAAAAGATGAATGCGTCAATAAACCTAAAGAAGAGGATAGAAGAAAATGTTCCGCAGGCTTTTATTGCTGTCAGGATGAAAGCTGAATTTATTCTGTTGTATCTTATATGTTATCTGGGGTAACATCCAGGAAATTTTATCTAATCTACATCGTGAACGAGGAACATTTTTTAAGCCCTTTGTTTTACCAAACATGAAAAGAACCCTGTGCGGCTGCCGTATTTTGTTAACTTGGGATGACGGAAGGGAGCTGACCCTTTATTTATTGTACCGGAACACATAGTACCCGGTTCTTGTTAAGCAGATCATTAATAAAGAGGATAATAACAACTGTTCGCAAAGTCTTTCATTATTACTATTAGCATTAATCAAAGGAATGTAATAGTAGCCCCAGATCTGTATTGTTATTATCGGGATGGTGATAGTAATAAGGGTTTTGCAACCGGCTTCTGGAGAACACAAAGACGAGGCATTTGAACCCGACCCCTAAATAAAGATGGCGCCATTTTGTCTATCCTGACTGACTCTCTTAGGAAAAAGAGTAGTCGCCTGTTTTATAGGGTGTGAAACAAACGAGGGTTCAATAAAATGAAATCAAATAGAAATAATTATCGATTCATCATCAAACAGTGGAGAGTATCGAAAGGTACAAAGAGAGTATTAATGTGTAAAGCAAGTGTTTAATTGTTTCTACGGCTGAAGGTAAAAACCATTCGAGGATAGGCACAGATATTGTTAGAGACGATCATATTGAATAAATGTTCAATTGTTTTCGTGATGTTAACAAGGAGAAGGTTTGGCTTCCTAGAAATAAAAAATACAAAACTTTTACCCGTATTTCACCTTCCATTAAGCTGCCGCCTAATCCCAGCATAATCCCAGATTTTATGTCTATAGAGACAGTCAGACAGATTAATGGTATCTTTAAATACGGAATACCGCAGTATATTACAGAGTCATGCAATACGGAGAGGGAATTTGGGTACTGGGTCTTGTTGCCAACTCAAGAGTACATTGATGGAGGCACAAAGTCGATCAATGCAAAAACTATTGGATGCCAAAAAGGCTGCAAAACTGTCGGGTTCTTTGTCCTGTCAGTCTCTTCATTGTGATAATGAAACGACAAACGTGGGGGTTCTTAATACCCTTGGTATGTGGTTGAAATCCCATAATATTATGTTGGTAGGATTTCAAATCAACTATGCTGGATTCAGTACCAATGGAGGAAAGAAGATTTTTAAGAAAGAAAGCATTCGAACTGGATGCAAAGAATATTCCCTATGTTTCTCTTTTATTAAATAACATTTCTAATGTGGGTAAAGCGAGACTTTCAAATGGTTTCATCTTTCCTGTCTAATAAATAGGATGTTACATTCGTTGAATAAATGAAGGATCACCTTACTGGGGAGGGGTGATACTTTCGTTTTGAGTGCATAACGTAATAAATAATAATTTAAAAGGTATTACCTTTCATTATTTGGGAGATTAACTTTATCAAAATAATCTATGATAATCGGATAATTAGTTGATTCCTAAAAGTTACAGAGAGCAACGAACTTTAAGACTTGAAGAATTTTATTTTGGCAAAGGGTTTGTGAACTTTTCGTTTAATCAATAACAAAAAATCCAATATTTCTATCTCAGCAGATCTTCGGAAAATATTGTTTGATTATCTTAGTCTCTTCTGCGGTCTGTTTCCGTGAGTACAAACAGCGTTCACCTCTCATAGACACCACACAAACAGACAAATTGGCACTCGAAATTCCTTGTCAGATGACCTTTTTCTTATTCTCAGCTTTCTTTGTTGCTTTCTTTCTAATCTAAGTTATGAGGCTGCTCTGTTTTTCCATTATAAGTGTAACAAGAGGATTCAGATTCTATTTTAAATAGATTTCTGAAACCTTAATTTGAAATATGTATAATTTTAACGATTTAAAGTATTCTTAAAACATTAGATAATCTATGTGAATATTTCAACTGATAACAATTAAAACTCAGCTTTTTCGATAGAAGATGCAGGCGGATGTCTGGTCTTATATAAGACATAATATCTTTGATGCTCCAACAAGAAGAAAACTTATACACTAAGTTGTTGTAAGTATTCGTAATATTTTTAAAAAAATTAAATCTGTATATTCTAATTTTTTATTCTTTGTCTTTCTGTGATGATACATAACAAATCTTTTGAAATATTCCACAGATATACATCCTCAAGAATTGACAATAAACGATGAAGAACTGGACAAACGATTTCTGCCAATCTCTTTAGCCTGTAAAAAAAACATTTTAGATAATGTTAATGTATAGATTGGTACAGAAATAAATAAACAGGTTTAAATGAAGGCATGCACTAATTTACATGTTGATGGTTGTAGATACTGAAACATGTTTATGTAGAGTTAGAGGAGACCTCATTGGAAATAGATGTTTCTCAAGTCTTTGCTAAAGAAAGTCAGTATATACAGAATGAACATTCACCTCAATATTATATGAAAGGGTGTTTTCATATTGAGACCACTTCGTTTATTTAAGCGGAGAGACAGAGTCATCTTACAGTTTTTGGGGCGATAGGACAAATTCTAGGATTTGCTTTGATTCATGCAAACTTTTAAGCATCACATTGTAAAAAACTTTGATGGTTATTCAAAGCTTTCAAATGACTTCATTGTAGTTACACCAAACATAAAAAATATTATTTCAGGAATCGTAAAAGAAAGTTTAACAAGGTAAACATTTTTTAAAATATAGCATTATAGATATAAGTTGACACCTAGTTAACAATTGATTATTTTACTTTTGTGTATATTATCTCTATTTCTAAATTATTGTTTCCGGTTTTCTATAAACGAAAATTACAAAGAAATACCAGAAAATTAAACTAAAGTTGAAATGTACCTGTTTCGTGATGTATAAAACAACAGAACCAATTTTTGGGCATCGTTTTTCGTAATATAATTTACGTTGTTTGCATTCGCGCTTCGGTAACAGAAAGGTATAATCTGGATGGTTTCCACAGGCTGAAAATACAAGACACAAGAAAATCAGATCCCATTTACCAAACGACGAGTACAGATACATTTTTATATTTATTATGGTTATTAAAGAAAGAAAGAACAGGTATCGATAGTACAATATACTTAAAAAACGAGTTGTATATACTGCAAAAATCTAAATAAACTGCGTAAATCCTACAAGAATCTTTGTTATCGAAGACGATTTTTTAAAACTGTACAATAACAAATTATAGACAGAATATCCGTCTTCAAAACAAACAATCAATTTTTCGAAAATGAAAACTCTGAAGTTAAATATTTCGTAGTGCACCTTCACCTTTAGATAAGTATGAGAGGTGACCAGCCTTAACTGTATAAATGGCGCCTCTCATTTCCCTATTTAATCCATGCTATTTTAAGTATTCCTCTTTTGTATAACGAAAACTTACGTTTGTATTTGTTCAATGTTACGGTTAGTATTAAGCCGACGTGGTAATGATAAGGTATCATTCAGATAGTTATCTCGTGTAATGCGAAATTAAAAGGGATATCAAAGAATATATTCTAATCGATATAACTAACTGTCCCCATATAAGCTACAAATGGCTGCCGGACCATGAGGCTTTTAATGTTACGGTAATTCCACTAACACTCGGTCCGTTTTAACCTTGAAGGCAGAACAGCGGTTCTGATAGATTGTGAAGCTGTTACGTTCTTCCTTTGGTACAATAATTATGAATTATAGAAAACACCAGGTACTTTACACAGAGCATGTTAACAAGACATAAGGTATTTTCCAGAGCAGGACCTAAGAAATGGTGTGCTTTTTCGAGACAGTATCAGAGGGTAAATTGGCAAGAATCAGGATAAATAAAGTGCTTTAAAATATCCTAAGTCGGCTTTCGCTGACTGAGATCTAAGTGTGGCAACGGGGCATCGTGTCCTTAGCCTTTCATTGGGGTACCGACCAGGTGCCACGCCCTTTGGGTGTGGTCACACGGTTTCGGCCCTGGAGGGCGGGGGACGAGTACTCTGTGACGGCGCACATGACGGAAAGTGCCCTGCTCGGAAAGAGTGGGGGTAAGGGTTGCTCTTTGCCCTCGGTCTGCTTCTCTGGCTAGAGTGTGAAGTACCTCGTGACCGATTTTCAGACCTGAGGTGCTGAGGCTTGTTTTTCCTAAGAGGTTTTCGGCTGGGGAAGTGATCGGTCTAAAAGGAATTTTGCTTCACTTTGGGTGCATTTCGCCTCCCCGCCTCCTCAATAACCAGGCGTTTCGGCCCCATACCGGACTTTGCTCCACTAGTAGAGCTTTCTGCGGCTTAGAGAAGACGAAGGCAGAGAATTAATTGATGACTAGCAGAAAAACCAACGACGGTCACAGAAATATAGATTTTACGAGATGAAGCGCGATTTTATGAACAGCTCTACGCCAGAATCGTCCGGCAGCTCAGGACGAACTTTCCGGGAGGCTACAACGTAAACTAGCTCCCACAGAGGCCGAGTTTTGCGAAGGCCCCATAACGGAACTAGAAATAAAAGGGACCATTAAGGCTCTAAACAATGATAGGTCCCAGGGAGCGACGGCTTACGCCGGAGTTCTATAGAAGGTTGGCATACCTACTGGCTAGGATCTGACAGCCGTAGCTAAGAGTGCAATTCGAACATGGGGTTGGTTCTCTCACCAAGTCAACGGAGGAGTGCCATCGTCACCCTTCTTTTCAAGATAAGGGGCAGGGACTGCCTGACGAACTGGAGCCCGATTAGTCTTCTAAATTACGATTATAAAATAATAGCTACGGTTTTATCGAACAGGCTGGCCACAGTTACGTATGAAGTTACCGCTGAAGATGGAACCCTGTTCGGTTGGAGGAAGGACGATTTCGGACTGCCTGCCTACAACTGATCAGAGAAATCTTGCATAGGGTAGACACGGAAGGCTCCCCAAAGCCTTCGATAGGGTGGACTGGTGCCATCTGCTAAGAACTCTTAAAGAACTAGGATTCGGGGAAGACTTCGTCAGCTGGATGAAGTTTAGCATACAAAACAGATGTAACGAGTTTGGGTTCTCTCCGGAAAGCGAAACACAATTAACACTATTCTGACTGAGTCGGAATATGTGAGAGCGTACAGAGTTTCTGGGAACAATGGACGCTTCGCCGGGATGAGTTTGAGGACCCCTGGAGTGGTGGGACCTAGGTAAGGTTAAACTTAGGAATATCAGCATAAATATTGTCAAGCAAGAAATGCTTGTAGAGAGAATTACTAGAATAAGCTAAAAATAGAACTAAATTTAGAATTAAACAAGGCCGATTCAGGTATAGATAGAACAAACAAAATCGAAGCCATCCCAAAACAAATAGCCAAACTACAACTTAACAAAACAGAAGGGCGCTAGAATTAGGGCCCGAGTACCGGCCATGAATGGCGAAGGTAATAGAATGTCCTTCTGTGGTTTAGAAAAATCTAAGGCAGAAAGGAAAACCATCAATAGACTAAAACTAAGGAAGGCCGCGTCTTAACTGACATAGAAGACATTATTAGGAAGAGACTCGGTATTATAGTGAACTATACAATAGTGAAGACACCTGTCCCATTGCTCAGGACGACGAAATCTTGGCGTGTCTAGAAGATAAACTAGACCCCCTAGATGCCGAGCTCTGTGAAGGTCCCCTAACTATTCAAGAAATAAAACAAGCTATTAGAGCTTCAAATAAAGAAAAATCACCAGGAAATGATGGCCTTACGCCAGAATTCTATAAGAGATTTGAATATCTCCTAGCAGGAGACCTGACAATGATTGCGAATAGCGCATATTGTAGGGGGGGTTTTCTCGGAAAGCCAACGTACAGCCACTGTCGTCTGCTGCCAAAGGGGGGCGACACGGAGTACCTGGACAACTGGAGACCCATCAGTCTCTTAAACAGTGATTATAAAATCATAGCTAAGGCCTTAGCAACTCGGCTAGCCAAAGTTATGCATAAAGTTACAAGTGCAGACCAGACCTGTTCAGTTCCAGGAAGAAGTATCACGAATACGCTTCAACTGTTCAGAGAAATTACAAGTAGGTAGACGCAGAAAATTCCATAGGAATCATGCTAGCCGTAGATCAGAAAAAGCTTTCGATAGGGTTAACTGGAATTTTCTCATAGAAAACACATAAAAACCTTGTTTTCGGGAGTATTTCAATAACTTTATAAAGCTCTTCCAATCTCAGCTGATAAAGAACATATACCAGAATGGCTTTCTCTCTTCGTCTATCCACCCAACAAGAGGCATCAGGCAGGGGTGTCCCCTCAGCGCCATGCTATACGTTCTGACTGCAGAACCGATGGCCGCCATGATCCGGAACAACAAATCCAAAAGGGGGATAAATGGTGTCAAAATTCAGCAATATGCTGATGACACCACCCTCCTGCTAAAGGATGCGGCCAGCTTGGACGCAGCATTTAAAGTCCTGGAGGTCTACGAAAGGGTCTCTGGGGCAAAAATAAACAAACGGAAAACCACCGCAGCATGGCTGGGAGGGCAACAATAAGCCCTACGCCAATACAACATCAACTGGGTGGAGGACAAAATCAAACTGCTAGGAATCTACTTCCCAGTAAAGCAAACTACTAATACGCTGCATGACAACTGGCAACCTGTGATTAATAAAGTCAACGCTTTACTAACCGCATGGTCCTCGCTGAACCTTTCCTTTTTCACTAAAACCGAACTAGTCAACACTTATCTTGCCCCCAAATATACTATAAATCAAAATAATAGGGTTGCCATAGACGCCGAGCTAACTCGGTTTCTATGGCAAGGGCGCAAACACCTGGCAAATAAACAAATAATTAGACTCCCTCGGAACCAAGGAGGATTAAATCTAATCAATCTAGAGAACAAAATAGGTGCTCAACAAATACTAAACATAATAGATATCATAAGGAACGTAAAACGATAGGTCAAGATGGCACAATCTCTTCATCTCACGCTTAGCGAAAGCATTTGACACCTCGACGGGGTCAATGTTCTCACTAACAAACTAAAACTATATAGAGCACAGAAAAACTTACTAACAGACTACCACATAACCGCACTCCAGCAATGGATCACTAGTAACATCTCCATAGGAACAGATAACATCGTAAGCCTAGGAGATACTAAAATAGAACTAGACAAATTGTCCCAGCGTGACATCTACCTCTTCTTGTCATCACGACCCATAGAGAAACTGAATTACAGGAAGAGGTGGGAAGATACCATAAATTCAGGAACACTTCCGTGGGACAGGATATGGGCTAGTTCCATTAATCGTCTCGTGGACGGACATACATCTGACATACACTGGAAATTAACTAGGAATGCTCTCCCCACAAGGGAAAACAAGCATAAATGGAAATTAATTAATTCACCCAAATGCCTCGCCTGTCACGAGGTGGACGAAACGGCAATCCATTGTCTATTCTCCTGTCCGCAGAACATAGAACTATGGTGCCTAGTCCGAGATTTTGATTTTTAAAATTAAAAGTCCCCAGAACAAACTTACGTCGTTCTGGCGCATCTTTGGCTTCAATAATAGATCTAAAAAGGACTGCCATTCGAACTTTTTGGTTTTTACCACCCAGCGGATCGCTTGGGGTAGCCGAAGGCTTTAGAAGGCGAAGAGCCTACCTCAACGAAATCACTATTCCAAAACTACGTAACTAATTGGTTACATCAAAAATAAGCAGTCATGAAATCTAGCATAAATGACAGACAAAATTTCTCTTCCACCTGGCTAATTAATAATGCATTAGGATACATCAAAACAAGCAAAACACTACACATACACATTGACAACTCCCCAACTTTAACTCCTACCTTAGATCGACCACCCTGAGTCATCCCCTTCCACCCTAAGTCTAATTTAAATGTCTTTCACTTTTGAATTAATATAGGATGCTGGAAAAGAAGATTTCTTTCTCTCTTTTTTCTCTTTCTCTATCTCTATACTTCTTTCCTTATACATTATATCGTGATTGATTATGTAATGTATCCTTAAAGGATTGTCTTATAATTAATTTTATCTCAAAACTAAAAGTGGAAAATACTTTCAACCAAACTCCCATCCCCTCCCCTTCTACAGTGTAAGCCTCTATTTATTTATAACGTACTCCACCCCTATATTTTGCACATGGACTAACCATGATTCTTTCTTCGTTAAAAATAACACAAAATAGTCCAAATAAAGAAGGCTCAACGACACAGCAACATCATTTGGCGTGGAATGGGGCAAAGGATGCTGTGATAACAAACACCACAGCAGACTCTGCTACTCCCAAATATACCACCTGCATGGGAACCTCTGGTTCTCCCACGTTGGAAAAAATAGCAAAAGTCATAAAGACCTTCCTTATGCTATACAAGACCAAGAGAATCTCTGATTCTCCCACGAGGGAGGACTAGAACAAAACGAAAAAGGAGGGAGAACATGACTCCATCTATCACCCTGCCAAAATAAAAATAGAATTCTCTCCATCCTTCCACTTGGAAATTGAAAAATAAACAGTGGCCCAAACTTCCCTTACAGAACAAGGACATACAGAGAGAAAACTTTGTTTTAGAGAATCCAGCCAGGATAAAACTACCCTCCTGCGTGCAATACGAAGGAGTTTGGTAGCCCCCTGCTCTCGCTAGGCTGAGGTACATCACAAACAATACACAGGCCGAAATAAGGCCTCACTTATAAACAGCTGAGACGGCCGGTCGTGGAACCGATCCAACTACACCCACATACATACGCAACTTCACACACTTCCCTAAACACCGCACCACACCAAAAAAAAAAAGAACAGGACATCGTAAACTCCCCCACCTGGCTAGACATAAACGTAGATAAGGAAAACTGTAATAAACAGGATAGTAATCGCTCCCTATATGGTATAAGAGTAAAGCGGTAGCGATGCCAAAATAGCAAATACTATTCGCCCACCAGATATCTTCTCTTGGAGTAGGCGAAGGGCTTCAGAGGACGGGAGTTCACTCCAACCGAGCCCATCCACCGCCGACAGGTGAGGAGGAAGAAAGAAAGGGTCGGGTCGTCCAGTCCGTTTGACAGGCAGCAATCTGCGAATACCTGGCTGATAAACCAGGCGTTCGGTCGTCTACGGGGCAGAGAATTAACTATGCACGTTTTAAAACAACCATGACTTATGACGGATCTCCTGGGTCAGGAAAATTCCATTTTATTGAAAGAAGGAAGAAGTCGGAAGGACGAATAGCGTAGACAAATGCGCCTATTGTCGGCCATTCATCCAAGGTAAGGCCGGCCGGACGAGGTCAAAGGTCAGCTCTCGATACTACGGAATTTACTAGGATTGTTAACAAATACGGATTTTCTCATCCACCTCCTGGCGATGCAGAGAGAGAAAACCGCTCGAGAAGCTAGCACTGGGTAAATCGCACCCCTTCTACCCAACGGGAGAAGTTCGGGGGCCGGATATTCTCAGATAGTCTTCCACGAAAAAAAAAGGGTGTAGATAATCCTCATTCATAAACAGTTGAGACGGCCGAACGAGGAACCGAATCAGCTGCACCGCAGACAGGTGCAATTTTACACTACATCGAGAAACTTTGTAACTTGGATAAATTGATAATCGCAACAACAAAAAAAAAACGTCTAAGCGCGCACTTGACACAACCAGGTCGGCTCTCTCGCCCCTGGCATCAAGGTTCCATCGATACCGTCCTGCCGACTGCCTGCGTGTTTATATCGCAGGCTCCCTATCGATCAACGGCGTCGACTCTTCTGACCTCCAGTAGGTGATCGACTACATGACCGCCGGAGGGCACCACAATCGACAGTTATGACCTCCAGCTGGAGATCGACCATAAGACAACCGGAGGGCACTAAAATCGACATTTCTGACCATCAGCAGAGATCGACCACAAGACAGCCGTTGGTCACCACAATCGATACTTCTCACCTGCAGCAGGAGTCGACCATAATACCGCCGGAGGGCACCACAATCGAAAGCTTTGGGCCCAATCCGAAACCACAAGCGCGGTTCGGTAACCCTCTCCCCTCCAGAAAAAAACACGCTCGTTTTGTATCTACCTTAGTGACAATTAAAGGAAACAAGCCTGTATTTTTACTGATCTACATGGTAAGCTAAATAAACAGACCTGGTGTTATTTTTCAATAATTCATTACTAATCCGTCCCAACTGCTAGTGAATGATGCAGATGTAAGCTGAATATCAAATATGCAGGAGTAGGTTTGTGTTTGACAGCCTCCTGGTTCATTACAGACAGGAAATAATTGTACTTGGCCTCGCTCCATGTATTTATCCAAGGTACAGGTTATTATTGACGCTATTATTGTTAATTATAATACAATTTTCAGCAAGTTTCTGCAGATACACTTTAGATACTCTGACCTAGGCTTGCTTGATTAAGTAAAAGATAGGATTAATACTATTTAATATATAAGAAATCGTACATCAGATATTCTGTTGAAACCACAAATACAGATCGATACTGGATACACCTCCGCTGAAAGCATGATCGTGAAAACTATCAATTATGGGAAACTTTGTTTTAGACTTTATATCATCGACAGGATCAAACCGGTTGATACCGTAAGGGGAACAGCCGTCTATCTCTAGGTTAGTAACAGTGGTCAAGAATATCTCCAATCCACGAGATAATCTCTAAAGATGTTCATAGTGGGCACAAAATCACGAGAGCTTCATGGTTTGCAATTAATCCTGAATTACAAATAAAAGTTGGAAAAAAACATTACGCTGTTCTATAGGTGGTAGTGGAGGCGGTGAACATAGACGAGAAATCTTGGACAGCTGAGCAGAACAGGACAGACAGGACGATTTGCTCAGATTCATTGTTCCTGGCGGTTGGGGTAAAGCTGCATTAACTGGATCCCAACATATATATGCGAATAGAGTTCCTCACGCAATTACTATAAATGGAAACATATCTGTTAGCAATATAAGTTAAAAGTATTTATTAGCTATCAGATATTTAAATTAGTGGAGCACCTGTTGTTCTTTTAATAAGACA